>LUCG01009980.1:0-23820 GCA_001633085.1 Carthamus tinctorius | reverse complement strand
ATGGCATTGTCGCATGGCAATGTCGCGAGCTAGCCTTACCTTCTGTCCGATTTTTCTACAGCCTCCTGGACCTCGCGACTTTGACACCACGACAATGCCATATGGTAAAGTCGCATGTCAATCTCGCATGACTCTCATATCTGCTGTTTTGATGCTTCTTTCCAACGACGTTCTACTCAAACTTTTCCTTTACTAACCACAAGTACTCAAAACTCAACTCAAGGGTTATACGTGACCAAATGTTAAACTTTCGCATACTAAAGTACTAAACGTATGTACACACACACACACACATATATATATACACATTCATAGATTTATAAGAATGTAATTACTTGCTAACGCCTTACCTTAAGATAGTGTGCCAAAAATATAGATTATAGGACTAGAAATTTGGGATGTTACAGTGATACCCAACCGGAGCCTATTCGGTGGGTTGGAGTTTCGGTTATTCGGGGTGGGGTGTCCGGTTAGTCGGGTAGGGGATTTTCGGACCATTTTTGGTCGGGTTTCAGGCCAGATATTCAGACTGGTCGGATTTTTGCTCACCCCTAGACTCAAACCATGCCTTTTTTGATTTACCAAAATGTTATTATTTTTAAGTGACAACTCTTTAATTTGTAAAATAAAATAAGGTCTTGTTTCCTAATTACATGTGTCAAATCTATACAATATATTAAATATGTTCACAATTTAGGTATTTGAACAAAAACTATGGATTTGGTCCTTACACTTGTATACCTTGTTTAGAACATTTTTTTTTTACTTCTTGACGTCTCATCAAATTGAGGAGTTTGTCACTTTTTTTAAAGGATATCTGAGACTTTGGTCCAACTAATCCCGACAAGGTTCACTGACAGCTAAAGCATGATGTCCTGAGTTAATTTCTAGTTGTCACAATTTGGAAATGCCAGGATTAAACCTAGGATAGAATGGTTAACAAGTCACTTCTTTCTACACATGCCTTAACGCCACCACCTTGTAGTTAGGAGTTATCACTTTGGTAAAATAAAAAAAGAAACGGAGAGGAGACCGGAAGAGAAATGGTTACTTGGGTCAATTTTCCAAGCAATTATCCATTTCCAACAAATTGTTTTCTTGTATAGATAAACTTTGTTCCGTTTATAATTTATTTTGCATCTTTTATAAATATTTATAATTACTTGGAAAGTCTTTTATATTAAAATCTATTGATATGTATTTACAAGGTAAAATAAAAATAATTAAAAGAAACGAATGATGTTAATTAAAATTCATTAACCAAATCCACTTCTTTTTTATGCTTAAATTCATAATCCCTTATCCTCATTCTTTTTTTGGAAAGTTATCCAGACCAAAACCCGACTAATTCCCGACAATTTTGGGGGCTAAACATGGCCCCACTTAAATGGCCCCAAGCATGCGCACGGGAAGGCTCGAACTCGGTTAGGGCACTATGAACCCCCCGAGTATTAACCAATCCGCCACAGCACTGGAAGACCCCTTATCCTCATTCTTCCAAAGCATTGTTCACAATTTGCAATTTAAAGTTATGCCGAAGTTCTTTGTTTTTCTTCCTTTGCCATTAAAAAAAAAAGCCATAACAACAAACACATTAAAAGCACGGGGCTAATAAATAAACGGTTCTTTTTTTAGATAAGGTTCACATGGGCTTTGCCCAGACTACATCCTTGGTAATTTTTACCGAGAGCTAAAGCATGCTCTCCTAGGATTAATACTCAGTGGTCCCTGGTTGCTCACTCCCGGATTCGAACTTGGGTTGATTGTTACACCTTTCACAAGCTTTAACCGGTAGGCTGCTCCATTGGGGTTAAAAAATAAACGGTTCTTGTTATAAACAATTAAACATAATAAGTGATAGGATCATTCTTTTATTTCTTTATACATGCATAAAATGAAAAATGATTGGAAGAAAACAAACTCACATAGATTAAATACAACTATTTGCTCCATTGTATATAGTAGCGGATCTAGGAAATTTTCTTAGTGAAGGCACCTTAAAGCTAGAATAAAAGTTTATAAAGTCGTCCGACATTTTTTAGCCTAATTACACTTTTTCAAGGATTTTATAGCTCTATTGATTGATTTCAAGAGATTTCTAAGTTTTCCCATCAATTTTGAGAACTGTTTCGTTTTTTTGGTTGATTTAGAGAGTTATTTTTTGTTTTTTTGGTTGATTTCAAGGTCTTTTCTTTTTGGTCGATGGAGTGCCGGACGAGAAATGAGTAGGGGAATTGTGATAGAAACTTAAACAATACTAATTTTTAACCAATTCTTTTTCTATCTCCTAACAATTTAGTGGGGGACCTTCCCCCCTCTAACTAGAGGGTGGATCCGCAACCGATTGTATATAATATCGTTTTAGTGGACTAAAATTTCAGTAAGTGGAGATGACGACTCTTATCATGGTTAGTGCAATAGTGTTTACCAGTGGCTGATCCAAAAACTTAGGTGACTGGGGTTCCTTGGGGTATAGGAAATCCGAAACCGAATAACTCACCCGAATCAAGCGGTTTCGGTTCATACGATTTGCGAGTTAAATAGTTCGGTTAACCTGAATAGGATAAGTTTCGGTCTCGATATATTTTTCTTACCATATTGGTTAACCGAATAACAAATTATTCAATTATTTACATTATATAATTTTTTACAACATAAATTTGTTCGAACATTATATACAATTAACATTACGTGAAGTGATTTATCCTTAAAATTAAAAACAAATGTAGCATAATTGTTGTAAGAATTAACGGTAACAAAACAATTCATGTGCAGGGGAACTACAAAGAGCGAGAGTTTTCATTGAAAAGGATTGGGTCATTAAGGATTTAAGGGGAACCGTCATAAATGATTGGGGAAACTTAGTTTATAGGAGTAAAAAAATTAGCCTAAAATAAACAAAATTTTGATTATCGAGTGGGGCCTTCCCCTCCACAAGGTTTTATCTAAGTCTGCCACTTACGCTTACTAGGTAAATTATTATTGTATACAATATCGTTTTATTGGACTAAAGGTTTAATTGGTAAGTAATAATGCTGAACTTTATCTAAAAACATTAAACATTTAACAAAATTTGTCTAGCACAGTGATAAAGGTAACAAGTAACATCCTGGGGGGTGGGGGACGGGGTGTTAGTGAATGGCATCCCTGACTACCATTCAAAACCCCATGGCAGCAAGTGGATTCCGGCTGGCCTTCAAGCCGGTTTGAAACCGAAGCAGATTAGTCGAGTACACGAATGGATCCCAGATACCACAGGAACGCATACGTGAGTTTATCAGCCGTTCAAAAAAACTTAAACGTTTGGTAAACGAAACCTTAATTTCAACAGCTCATGATGAATATAGACATGTCACACACAGCTAATAGTTCTCTGGTCAGCAATAAAAATATAGTTCTCAACCAAACGTTTCTCACTTAATCTTAACAACTTAAAAAAAGTGGCAATAGCTATTTAGAAAAATTATAACAAAATCCAAACCAAACAAAGTCATAATTTAAGATTTTTGGATATGCTGAAATTAAATCAATTGTGACAAGTTCAAACCAAAGGACATACAAAGAAACATAACAAACTAAAAAGCACTTTGTCTTCCCAAATCACAACTACAAAAATGGAAATTTCAGACATGATATTTTCTCTAGTTCAACCTCTGGGCAGCCTCCTTGGCAAGAACCCTCTCTTTTGCCTTTGTTTTTGCTTGCGATTTCGAACCCATTATCCCACCACCCCACTTCTTTCTATACTCCTCGTACTTGTCGTTGAAGTTCGCCTGAAATCAAACAAACACATAGAAATAAAAATCGGTATCAACTTCGAGTGAGATATATGAACTTTGATTCATAATTTATGTGAGTTCGAACCTTGATGGCCTCCAAGATTCGGCTGAATTCCATTTTATCTTCGTTCTTGACTGTAGTCAAGCACAGTGCTGCTGCGGTTTTCTGATGGACAATCTGGCACATGCACAAAAAGATTTCAGTCATTTCCCACTCAAGCAATGAACGTACATGGTACAAAAATCGACATGTGCAATACTCACGGTTCCTAATCGAGATTTCCCCTTCACGATGCAGTAGGGGATTTCCATCTTTCTGCAAAGAGCGGGAAGCCATACAACCAACTCAATCGGATCCACATCATGGGCAATGATTACCAATTGTGCCTTGTTCTGAAATAAAATATTAAAAATTAACAAGCAATACAAAAGTGTGATTTCTATATTCTTTAACATATACTTTCAAACCCTTGGTTTTGATAGCTCGAATGCATGAAAATACAGCTCACTTTGGTTCGTTTCTTATTTTGTGTAGTTAAAAATTGGTCTACATTTTGAATATATCTTACATAAAATAGGTAACCAGACAAAGGTAAGTTGCATTTTCATGCAATTTTCTTGATGAAATAATACAATCCAGTCGACAGTATATGGGAAAACCTGTTCAATAAGGTAGGTGACATGGTTCAGACCATACTTCACGACTATAGGCTTCTTAGCTTCAGCTGTTTTCCCCTCTGACTCAGCCTGAGCCCTTTTCAGAAGGCGTTCCTTTTTGGCAGCCTTATCCTCGGGCCTGTACTTGAGTAGCATCTTGAACAAAGTAGTTGCTGCATATTGCATAAACAGATACTTGTATATCAGCTAAACGAGGGAGAACAGGGAAACCAGAAGCTGGTTACCAATTCATATATATAGACACACACACATGTATTATTTAAAACAATTTTAGTGAATATGCTGGTAGTTACGTAGATCAAGCAACTTATAATATTAATATAAAAGGTGGGAAGTGCAAAGTTATAACAGCTAGGATAGGCCACACAAAGTTGTCGAGAATTGGAATCCATGTGTTTAGTCCACTTTCCATCATTTTCACATCTCCATTGTGGAAACATCACCACCCTTCATACTCAGATCTTGCAAGTGAAACCCATAAAACTAATTTGAAAAAAAAAAAAAAAAATGAAACGAAAGTTGGAATCCGAAGGGTGGGTTTGAAACGCAGGACAAGTTGGTAAAAAACATAACAAAAAACTAGTATCCACGGTTTGACATGGCATTAGATTGGGACAAGACAGAGTGGAATAAAAATGAATCTTTCCGTCCCCAAAATGGGTGAGACACAAACCATGTGGACGGACAATATTGGCAAAGTTACAAACTTCAATCAAAACCCTAAAACCAGCTACAATTCTTTCACCAGCAATACTACCTCACTCTGCCGTTATGTTTAGTTTCATTTAGGGTGAAGTTCAACCAAAAAAATTGGGTCGAAAAGACAATTAGAAGGTAATGACTCTAAACAAAAAGAAAAAGCATGCCAAAATCCTCATATATACAGAAACTAGAACACTATTTTCCAACTTATGTGGGTTTACAGTTAAAACAAACTAATCAATGGCCAAACAATTTGATTTTACATAAAGATGATCCAATAGACAGATATAAAATTAATGAAGCAGATATAGTATGGCAAATAGCATGAAGAAAAGAATGGAAACAATACCAAGATTCTTGTCAAGGGTCTTGGTGAACTGGTTCAATGCAGGTGGAACCTTCAAACGCTGCTTGAGGATCCTCCTCTTCCTCTGGATTCTGACAACTTGCGGCCATCTTACGAATCTGTGGACATCCTTCTTGGGAGGCAAAGCTCCTCCTATCCCAAACTGCTTTGGCCGTTTCTCGAACAACGGATTCACGACCTTCTCCTGGAGGAAGAATTGAAATCATTTCATATATACATATATATATAAGCACCAACAATTGGGATAATCATCAATCAAACTGCCTGATTTCAAACTTCCAGATTGATTTCACTTCATTTGTTCAAAATTACTAGGAATTACAAAATTTCACTGGAAACGAATCAACACACACAATAAATCTAGGGGAAATCTTACGGTTTTCTTCTTCGTTGCAATCGGCTTTCCACCTTTCTTGGGACCCTGCAAGTAATAAAAAAATACAGGTGTATGATTATCATCAAACAGACTAAATCAAATCAAAATCAAATGCATACATTAATCAAACAATTGTAGCGGCATAATTTTCATATAATATTGTGTATAGTTAGATAACCAAAGATCGAGTAGAGCATAGGTTAGACGGAGTTAAGAGACTCACCATTGGTGGAAGTTGTTGCGATTCAAGGCTTCGAAACGGCGATGATGAAGAACCCTAACACACAAAATGTACGAGGGTTTTCCTTTTCACAATAAAGACCAAGATTTTAGTTTTAGGGTTTGTATTCCATTAGAGTTGGGCTTGCATCTGGGCCTTACTTTAACAGCCCAATTAAGCTTGGCTTGGTTTTTGGTTTATTCAGCATCTTAATTGGTTAATCGGTCATTATGAAAGAAGCTTATTCACACAGACATTAGCTTATTCCATTCAGCCTAAAATTTTCCATCCTTACCGTTCGGTTCAAGAAAATATCAAAAGGTCAAAACATGTTCTCTTGTCGCACCTCTATTATCGAATTTTCTCCTCCTACTACCTCGTTGCCACTCCCCCTAGAGGCTGTAAAGGAGTCGAGATTGAGTAACAGGTTATTCGAGCTTGGTTTGAAAAAGTAATCTTAGGCTCGAACTCGAATATTTTTTCAATATTTGAGCTCGAGCTCGATGAGTTGTTTATGAGATCGGATTCGAGATTAATTAACTCGTTAATTTGCTCAAGCTTGAGGATTTTTATATTTTAATTATGTAATTTGTAAACATATATTCAAAGCATTAATAGCCTAGTGGTCGGTAACATAAGGGGGAGGGACAGTGGAACGCATCCCTGTCTACCCGGGTTCGATTCATTGGGTGAGCATGTGACGATATCCTGACCATGGGTCCGCTTCCGGGTCGGTCCATGGTCGCCGAGGATTAGTCGGGTGCCCGTATGGATCCCGGATACCTCGTCGACTTCGTGTTGGGACGTGTGGGTGAGTTATCTGCCGTTCAAAAAAATGGTAAACATATAAATTGTTGGTGTGTGTGGAGGAGAAATCTGATTCTGAAACCTTCTAAGAATTGGATCTTATTGACGGATCGTGTATAATCACTTTATGAATATGATATTTCGACCCTATGCCTGGATTACGCGAAATTCAAATTATAAAGATAATCCGACAAGGAAACAATCTCTAATCAAGACACTGAAAATAGATTTGTAACTAGGGTTTTCAGAGTTGTTTTAAGTTTCTTTTGAATATCAATAATGAAGAATTAATCAGCTATAAATATCGATTTTCCTTCATAAAACTCAAGATAAATGGTTAAGGTAATTATTCAAATAATAAATTCAAAAAATAAAGAGATATCCAAAAATTAGCCTAACTCGCGTTGCGGGCCCTCAGCCTCGCGTCGTGATATACCCTAACTCGCAGCGCAAGATACCCACTAGATCAACCATAATTTTGTTTTTCAATTATCGTATCGCGAGACACTTATGGATGAAAACCACTTTTGGTCACTTGATCTTACGTCGCGAACACCATAACTCGCGTCGCAAAACATCCTCTGTCGAGAGTTTACAAAAAGCCAACATTCTTGTGTCATGAGCCCCATGCCTCGCGCCGCGAGTTGTTCCTTAAACCAAACCGTGATCAACGTTCGTTTTGAGTACAAGTGTGCACTCTGCACCTCCTGATTTGATCAAAACTACATTTGACTCTATTGATAATCCATACGTACACAAACGAACTTTGTGACACTAAAATCACCAACATAAATATGTGTTGCTTGAAATAGTGTATGCTTAAATGCTTGGTTCGACTTGACTTGACTCGTAAAATAGTCCAAAAAATGTCTTCAGGAATGCATAAACTCTAGTACGGCTTCTACAAAACAATTGTTTAGGTGTCACGTAATATAAAAAGGTTGACGTAACACAAATGAAAGAAAAACATGTGGTAATTCTAATGCAATTGTTACTCTCATACTAAGGCTGGGAGTACCCCATGCGGGTAAAGCGACACGCGGAAGAGATGATTCGAGAGGATGCTACGCCAAATCTACTGGTCTATAGTTGATTTGATTATGCATCTATGATTAGTATGTCTATGTACTAATTTCTCTTTGTGTTTACATTATGGTTTGATTAACTTGGATGGGGGTTTGATTATAAGTTTAATAGATTTATGATTGATTGAATGATTGTCTTGTGGTTCCTATTTATTGTCTTAATTGTGGCTACTTGAAGTTGTTGGTTGGGTGTGTTTATTATCTGACAATTAATGAACAAACTCCTATCGGTTAATCAACCTCTCTTACCTTTCACTTTCGTGACGTGGTAAGCAACCCATCAGACCTGAGAAGGTTGGATATTAGGGTCCCACGAATTGGCATTAAATAGGGTGACTTGTACTAGATTTTATAATCCCTGTACTTGGGCCGGGAGACCAACTTGGTTGACAATCGTGGATATTCATGATAGGGTGCTTATGCTTAAATTCCTACAATAATCATTGATCTTGATCTCATGTCAATCATCTGAAAAGTGAATTTGAAATAATCATAATGAATACAGTTATCTCTGATGTCTGTTTGTTTTTCAGTTTTCCAACTTCTTGGTTAGGTTTATTATTACTTGTTAATCTTTTCTAATCAAAACCCCTTTTTCAAAAGTAATGTTTTCTTTAGATTAATTAACAAAAGCTTTAGTAAACATCTAACTTAACTGTTCCCTGTGGTAAGAACGATACCTGGATTTACCTACACTATATTATACCCGATCAGGTACGTTTGACTGTGAATGTGGTAATATTAGTTGGGTGATTTTTAAGGGTAAAACTTGGTTTGATTTAATATATATATTTTACCGCATCATTCGAGTTAAACCTTATGTCCTTGGTGTAATTTCGCAGAGTACTCCGGAAGCGAACACCCTCTGCCAGGATGTTGTCGGTCATGCTTCTGATGTAGGAGGAAGTGGTTCTGTGTGAAGCTCTAAAATCCCTTGTAATGTTCTCGTTTTGTTGTGGAAAATATTTGCCAGAGCTTCCACCATGGCGTTTAGTTCCCTTTTGGTTGCAAGATGGTTAACATTTGCTTGAGGAGAAGAGGAAGCTTGACCCAGAACCATAGCAGAATGTACCATCTTCTTGATCTCATCCTTGAACGCTAAATAATCATTGTAGCCGGCGGTGGAGAGATCAGTGACAAGCTCTCTGCCAGCTTTGAGAAGTTCATCTTTGAAGGATTGCAGAGCTTATGCGGTAAGAGTGACGGTTGAAAGGGTTCTGGTAAGATCGTCTTTGGTGACAGCGGCGGCTTGGAGGGTATTGAGATGGATTCTCAGAGAGGTTAAGGCCTGTGTGAGCGCCTGCAGAGCCTCCTTGTTCTGCTTCAGTTCCTCTGTGATTGAAGACACGTTGGTTGAGCTTTGCAACTCTCCCAGTTTATGGAATACCTCTGTGGCAAAGGCTTTAAACTCCCCCTTTGTCATAGGTGCATCCAAGGAACCTAAATCACCAACACATGGTTATTTAGTCGTCGTGGAGTGTACGATGCGCTCAGTGGCCGATTTTATGTTGCCATCTCGGGGACTTCCCACGTTTCCTAGGTCCCTCTGTGAAGGAGAGCCTCGCGTGGTTCTGTTGGCATCATGCTTAGGTGGTTTAGAGCCAACCTTTGCAGAGAGGTCGAGTGGAGACTTTGAATGTTCAAGATTCAAAGCCTCTGTGTCCTTACTTAACGCCTCTGAAGCATTTTGGATCTCTATTAGTGTATGAGAGGCAACTAATGCCTCTGTGCTAGGATGTGTCGAGTCCGTGGGGGAAAGGACTCTTTTTTCATCACCAATCTCCTTTTGAGAGAAGAAAGGCGGAACTTGGGTTTCCCAGTTAATTTTAGGGCCAGAGGTTGAACGAATGACCTCTGCCGAGCTGGCTGGTTTAAGGATCGAAGTGTGCACTCCTTCTTCAATAAGGGGTCTCTCTTGAACAGAGCCCTCAGTAACGTGGGTAGCACGGGAAGTTAGGGTTGGTTGTGTGCCCAAGGCATCTTTTGCTCCCTCTTTCTCACTGCCTAAACCCACTAAGTCATCATCTTCTTCTTCTTCGATTACAACCTCCTTGCTTAAGATGTCGTCGTCCACCTCGAGACCAAAATCAGGGATACACCACGAATGGGAAACAGCGGGTTCATAATTACTGAGGCTAGAAGATTGAGCCTCTGGTTTTTGCAAGAAGGCGGGAAGAGTCTTTGGTGGTATATTCCAATCCAGAAAAGAAGATTGTGGTTGGTCCTGGAGTTGATTAGTGGTACCTTTCACCAGAAGATATTCTGGAGTTTGATCCTTTGGAGATGGTGGAGTTTGCTCTTGGATGTCTTCTGTGTCAACATGCGTTGCTTTAACTAATCTTCTTCGTCATCTCTTAGGAGAAGATGACTGGACCTCCTCTTGAATTGGAAAAAGTTGTTGGATTGGAGAAGGTTCTTTGACCGGAGAGGGTACCTTCTCTGTTATGTTGATAGAAGCCTCTATCGTCTTTCACTTCTTCTGTTTCTTCTTAGGGGGTTGGACCTCTGTCAATGGATCCTCTCCTTCTGCAGATCTCTTCTTGGGTTTCTTTTTCTTTTTCTTCTAGGGTTCCTCACTTCTAACAATACACTCTGGCTTATTTTGCTCTCGATCTAACTCATGCTCACTAGCCGCTTCTGGGTCCTCCTTATCTCCCTCAGCACTCCAGAAAATGACACACTCACCTCTCTAGGCTCCTATGCATTTGGGGGTTGCAGGGACCGGCTTTGGCCTCCTGTGCCCACACTTATACGCATCCCTACTCTCACGCTCAAGGTACCTTAGCATCATTCTTGACAGAGGTCTTGGGCTCACATAGCCTAGAGGATGTGCAGTAGGACGAAATTCTCTAAGCAGGTAATATTTGGCAAGTGGTTCTATGGGTGCCAAGTCACTTGCAAGCTGTTCTGAGAAACAGAGTCCAAAGAACCGTTGAAGGATGAGATTATCAAGATTCTTCTTCTTGGCAATCTTGGAATTTTGAGAAGCACGCTTCCTCTTGATTTGGCTAACAATGTCTTCAAATATGAGCTGAGCGAAATCCAATGGCAATCCGAAGTAGATGCCATACATTATTGAAAGAACTCCCTGTGAAGTTTGGTCATGACTTCCCACCTTTCCAGTAAGACAACAGTTGAGGATTGAAAATAGGGTATTCAACATTGGAGGAAGTCCAGTCTGAAATCACCCCGTTTGTTCAGTGGGTGTTTGTCGTCTTCAGTATAGGAGTGAAAAACTAAAAACTCCATTAGTTCAGAATCGGTTGGAGATGGACAGTAACGTTCGATCTTCAGTTCTTCCAAAGAGGGCAATTAAAGTGCTTCCCTGAGAGTCTCCACATTCATGTGCAGAGTCACAAATGGCTTGTTGTTGGGATGATGAGCATAACCAATGATGCTCAATCCAGCTTCCTTATGGTGGCACACATACGAACTCAATAAGAATTGAGTAAGATAGGTTTCAGCGGCAGGTTTGGTGGCGGTTAAGGCATAATGAATGTAGTGGTTCCTCAAAACTTGAAGTAGTATATCAGAATCAGCAGAGAAACCATCAGGTTTAGGATCCAGAAAGTAATTGTTTGGTTTCTTGATCAAAACAGAGTGCTCAAAGCCACTCGAGAGGAATTTAGCAGCCATGGTTGAGACCTGAGACTAGTCGACTGCTTGATCAGGGTTGTTCTAGGATTGGGCTGAAGCGGAGGAGGATGAAGCTTGAGACATTTTGAGAAGTAGGTGATTTGCAGGTTCGCCGGAGATTCGCCTGAGTTCTTTGAAGTTGTGAAGAGGTAAAATGTAAGGGATAAAGTTGTATTTATAAGGGAAATAGAAGTATCCGTTTGAAAAAGGCGGTTAATGGATGTGATGAGTGCCTACGAAAATTTGGGCGCTTCAATAGGCTACTATGTGGGCTACGAGCAATATTAATGTGCCACGTGTATTTAGGAAACGTACGATTGATGACGTGCATTTCACTTTTCTGACACACGCGTGGTTGTCTGTCACCCTTATCCATTAAACACGCGCACCGTTTCAAATTCAGAAATTATGGAAGGAAATTTCTGCATAGGCCTAAGGGTTACAGAGCCTTTGTGAAACGTGCGGAGCCTTCTACATGTTGCACCTTTTATATACCTAAACATTTGAAAATCCACATAAGAGTGAGTGAAAGGACAGAAGCTGAATTTTGTAGAGCCTTTGTAGGAAGCAACAGAGGATCTGTCAAAATAGGCTCTGTGAGACACTTAAAGATTTTTGCACTCTTTGTGGTTTTGGTAATTTGACAAGGCAAACTCCCCCTACAGACGAGCTTCCATAGTCTTTGAAAAAACTTTGAAAATCCTTTAAGAATGAATCTTTTTACAGAAGCTCAACTTTGAAGAGCCTCAGTGAGTGAGCACAGAGGTTCTGTTGGAAGTGCCTCTGTAAATGCAGATTTGAAAGAGTTTTGCAATATTGAAAGGTTTTATCTTTTTAAGTAACCATACTCCCCCTCACACTATGCATATCTTCTGCAAGGAAATCCTAAAGGCTAAGAAAACAAGTGAAGGTTAATCAAGAAATAAACAAGTATTTATTCAAATATTTACAGAATGAAACAAGACAAAAAGCTTTAAGGTTCTGGACATGTCATTCCGATCTTTTCAACAAGGAAGTTGAATCTTTTCTCGTCTAGAGCTTTAGTGAACAGATCGGCCAACTGAAATTCTGTCGATACAAAGTACATATCGACATTCCCTTCTTCAACATGATGTTTTAAGAAATTATATCTTATGTCAATATGCTTCGTCTTTGAATGTTGCACGGGGTTGGCAGAGATGGAAATAGCACTTTTTGAGTCACAGAGGATGGGGATCTTGTCAAATGAATAGCCATAATCACGTAGTTGAGTCTTCGTCTAGAGAGCTTGTGAGCAACAGCTTGCAGCAGCTACATATTCAGCTTCTGCAGTGGAAGTTGATACACAATTTTGCTTCTTTGGTGACCAACTTACAAGTTTTCCTCCAAGGAATTGACAACTCCAGAGGTACTCTTTCGATCAACTTGACATCCACCATACTCAAAGTCTGTGTAAGCCACAAGATCTATGTTTGAGTTCAGAGGGTACCAGAGGCCCAGAGATGGTGTCTTCTTCAAATATCGCAATATCCTCTTCACGGCAGAAAGATGAGACTCTTTGGGATTGGCTTGATATCTAGCACAAATACAAGTAGAGAACATAATGTCAGGCCTACTTGCAGTGAGATATAAAAGAGATCCAATCATACCTCTGTAGAGTTTGCACTCTACAGATGGACCATTCAAGTCTTTATGTAATTTAAGACCAGGGGTCATTGGTGTCCTCATGAGAGAGGCATCATTTAGCTTGTATTTCTTCAAAAGATCATGAACATATTTGGATTGATTGATGAAGATTCCTTTAGAGGATTGTTTGACTTGTAGGCCCAAGAAGAATGTGAGCTCTCCCATCATGCTCATTTCAAACTCACTCTGCATTAAGAACTCAAACTCTTTGCACATTGAAACATCAATTGAACCAAAGATAATGTCATCAACATATATTTGTACAAGAAATATATCATCACTCTATTTCTTATCAAATAAAGTAATATCTATTGTACCTCTGTGAAAACCATTGGAAATGAGAAAAGTGGATAAACGCTCATACCATGCTCTGGGAGCCTGTTTAAGACCATACAGAGCCTTGTCCAAGAAGTAGACATGGTTAGGGTACTTTTCACTTTCAAACCCAGGTGGTTGCTTGACATACACTTCTTCTTTGAGTTTCCCATTCAAGAAGGCAGATTTTACATCCATTTGATAAACCTTGAATCCTCTGTGAGCAGCATAAGCTAGAAAGATGCAAATTGCTTCTAATCTAGCCACAGGGGCAAAGGTTTCCTCATAATTGATGCCTTCTTCTTGGCAATAACCTTTAGCGACTAATCTTGCATTGTTTCTCACCACTACACCTTGTTCATCCTTTTTATTTCGGAAAACCCACTTGGTACCTATTGCAAGTTTACCACTTGGCAGAGGTACAAGAGTCACACGAAGTTTCTGTCAAATTGAATGAGTTCATCTTGCATGGCATCAACCCAGAAGGGATCTGCCAGAGCTTCTGCCACAGTCTTTGGTTCAATTTCACTTACAAAACATGCAAATAGGCAGAAGTTTGTTGTGGCTCTTGTCTTGACACCAGCAGAGGGTTCTCCTATTATTTGGTATTGAGGATGAATTTTTGTCCATTTGGTGATATGTGGTGGAGCGACTGCGGTGATTATTTTTTGAAATGGTTGAGATTGTGATGTCGGATCAGAAGCATGAGATTGTGTAGAAGTTTCTTAGCTTGGAAGAGGAATGGGTTCTGTGATGATTGGAGCTTGGGTTGAAGAAAGATCTGGAATGCCATGTGAAACAACATCTTCTTGTGTGGGTGATACTATTAGAGGAGTGTTAGAGGATGATGGTCCGGAAAGATTTGTTGAGAGAGGACTTGTCTCTGCAGCTTGATGTTGTTCAGCAGAGCTTCTGTCAGGATCTGTAGAGGTTCTGTCAGTGTCATCATCATCTTCATACCATTCATTGAAAAGTTTCTCAAGATCTTGAGTGATGGTTGCATTTGGTGACTTTCAGCCTGGATTTTCAATTCTTCAGAGAACTACTCCTGAATAACCTAAAAGTTGTCATCAAATTTGACATTAGTACTTACAACAACAATCTGAGTTCTGGGAATGTACACTCTGTAGGCTACAGAGTCCCATGCATATCTAATGAATATAGCATCATCCCCTTTGGGATCAAATTTCCCTATAGGTTCTCTATCATTGAGCACATAGCATTTACAACCAAAAACATGAAAGAACTTGATATTTGGCCTTTTGTTGTGAAGAAGTTGGTAAGGAGTCTTTTCAAATCTTTTAACCACCAAGGATCTGTTCTGAGTATAACAAGCAGCAGAGACAACTTCTGCCCAGAATGACAGAGGTAGCTCAGAGGCATTCAACATGGTTCTGGCAGCCTCAACAAGTGTTCTGTTATTCCTCTCTACTACTCCATTCTATTGAGGTGTCCTTGGGGCTGAGAAATTGTGGGTGATCCCAACAGAGGCTAGATACTCTTCAATCACAGAATTCTTGAATTCTGTTCCATTGTCACTTCTGAGTACCCTAACCTGAAAGCCATGAAGGACTTGTCTCTTCAAAAGATTGATTAGTACAAGAGGGACTTGAGATTTCTTTCTTATAAATTCTACCCAAGTAAATCTTGAAAATTCATCAATAAGCACCAGAATATACTTCTTTCCTCCAAGACTTTGTACAGAAATGGGACCACAGAGGTCCACATGTAGCATTTGTAAAGGCTTATCATAGGAAGGATCAGACTTGGTTTTATGGGAAGATCTTTTGAGTTTCCCCATTTCACAAGCTGAACAAAGATGATCTTTTTCAAATTTTATATTGGGCAATCCTTTGACCAATTTAAGCCTTACCAACTTGTCTAGAGTATGAAAATTAAGATGACAGAACATGGTATGCCAGAGCCAATTCTCTTCATTCTTCACAAAGGAGACAAGACATACCTCTTCCTTGGCCTCCAATGTACCAAAGCACAAAAGATATAGATCTCCTCTTCTTTTGGCTCTCATTACCTCAATCAAAGTATCAGCTTTATACATTATGCAGAATTTGACTTTGAAGAGCACATCCAAACCATTATCACACAACTGACTAACACTTATAAGGTTGTGTTTCAGTCCATCCACATATGAAACTTGGTTCATCTTTACTTCTCCCTTGACAATCATTCCATATCCTTTAATTTTCCCTTTTTGATTTCCACCAAAGGCCACAGAGCCTCATTCTTGCTTTAGGTAAGATGACAGAAGCCCTAAAGTGCCGGTCATGTGTCTCGAGCATCCTGAGTCAACTACCCAGGTAGACACATGTTGCTTCTTCTGCAATCATACAACAAGTGTTTTAGGTACCCACCTCCAGTTGGGTCCTTTCATATTAGCTTGTTTGAGGTATGCCACAACACCCTTTGATTTGGTCTTATTTTTCTTTGGTTTTGAATTGCCAAAGTGTCCATTGTTCACCCTAGAGCCATTATACTTGGGGTGTGAGACTAGACAGGAAGAATGGTGAAGATGCTGTGACAGAGCATGCATGATGTTGAAACAATCACAGAAGGTAACATTACAAAAGGCTTTCTTGAAATTTTCATTAGAACTATCAAAGAAGGGTACATAATTTATATTTTTAGGGACCTTCTTAGGTATGGGCTTCTCATTACAAGATTCCTTCCCTATTCTAGGCTCCTTTTTGAAATTATTTTTAAACTTCTTCTGTTTTGATCCCCTCTTTGAGTTTCCTGCATTTACTGAGATAGAAGCAAAGTTAGTTTGTGGCCATTTCTCCTTCTGTTGCCAAGTATATTTAGGTTTCTTAAAAGAAGAGCATTGAGAAGTGTTCTGCCTTTCTTTTTCTTTTTCTCTTCTCTCAAGATCAAGAGAGGTCATGACATTTATGCACAAATCCATAAAATCTGGGCAAATACTTACCCCTGTTCTTTTGTTTGTCAAGGCAATAGTGGTAATTGGAATATTCACCATTTCTTGTCCAATGGATTTATGTGCAATAATGTCAATCTCTATAACTTGAGTGGGACTTTCTTCAAAGTCTGAGAGAGATCCGTGCTCAGAGGTATCATTGCATGTACCATATGCAGAACTACTAGGCATGGATACTTCTGAACATGGTTCAGATTCTAAATAAGAGACATTCTCCTCTTCAGAATTTGATGAGAGAAGGTCTCTATCAATTATGATAGGGCCTGAAAGATTTTCATTTAAATTAGATGGTTCTGTGAAAGAATTTTCTTCACAGAGAGATTCAGAATCAGAGACTTCTGTAAGATTGGAGTCAATAGTGATTGCTTCTGTGATGTACTTTGGTAAAAACTCAAATGCTTCTGAGGACAATTTTCTTTCCAGAGGACGAACAGTACATACAAAAGCGCAATCTTCTTGGGTTTCTGGTTGTCCAAACTTAAAAATTCCCATTTGACTCTGACTCATAAATTTCCTTGGAATAGAATCCTTCTCTTCAGAAGGTGAGAAAGAGTCAATGTAGTTAACAAAGGCTACATTTGTAAAAGTCATAGGAGTTCTAGAGTTTGAGGCAACCAAGAGCCTTCTTCTTTTAAAAATAGATTTTGTGTCAGACACCTTGCTTCTGATGTTCTTTGAGGATCTAAAGGTATTCTGCAGAGTTTTATCAGTTTTGAAACTTGGCTTGTTATCATACTCTGAGAAACCAAGACCTCTTCTGCCCATGTTGACTCTGATCTTTTTAAAGACATTTTGAGCATCTTGAAACTTTTAATCTTTATCTCTCTGTCAAGAATATATTGATGCAAGAACTCTCTTTCCTTTTGAGAATACTCTTTAACAGAAACAACATTACTCTTCTCATGCTCTAACTTTCTCAATTCATTAACCTTGTTTTGTAAATCCTTTTCACCCTTGGCAATCTTTACTTTAGAAGATCTTTCTAAGTTCACAAAATTACTTTGAGCTTCTTTATACATTTTGAAAAATCTATCCTTTTCTTCTGTGAGAAGAGTGATCTCTTTCTCATAGAAGGAAAGTTTTTCTTCAAGTTTGTCATTTTTCTTGTGGCAAAAATCAAGATTGTCAACGATCTCATTGTATAAAACCATTGATTTAGAAGAGTGAGAATCGGATACCTCAGAGGTATTAGATTCAGAGGAGTCATCATCGATCTTGACCATCCTACAGAAGATCTCATCCTCTGTATCTGAATTCTCAAATGCCAGAAGACCCTTCTGTGCATCCTCTTCAGATGACTCATCTGTGACGAGTTCACTTGTTTGAGCAAGCAGAGACTTCTGATGGTAGTATTCGACTTTCTTTTTGTAGAAGACTGCATCTCTAGGTCCCTTCTGTGGCACTTTAGGTCCTTTAGACCAACACTCAGTGGCAAAGTGGTCTGGCTTGCCACATTTAAAGTATCCTTCTTTGACTTCATCCTTCTTCTGCTCTTCACCCCTCTGTGAAGTTTTCTGGCCACCTTCTTTTTTTCTCATCTTCACCTCTCTTACCACTCTCTCTAAAGCTTCTTCTTTCAGAGCTTCTGTAACCTTTCTTCTCTCCACCCTTCCTGTATTCTCTGGTGATTAATGCAAGAGTCTTCACCATCTCTTGCATTGATATCTCATCTCCAGAGCTCTCATCACTCTCTGCTATCAGAATCTTCTTCTTCTTCTTCTCCTTCTCCTTCTCTTCTTTCCTTGGCTCTCTATGCTTTCCTGAGCCACCCTCTGCGACCAACGTAGAGGACCACCATAACTTTTCTTCATCTGAAGTACTTGAGGCTCTTGGCTCTTGAGAGATCTAAAGAGGTCTGCCAATGTCCAGGCTTCTAGATCAAGAGTAGCCTTCATAGACATTGTCAGATGCATCCATTCATTTCCCAAACTCTTCAAGAATAGAGAGTTATTGTCTTATGTGGTTCTGATGACACCATACCTCTTGCAGTTGCTGATTAGAGTATTGAACCTTGAGTATGTATCTGACATAGACTCACCCTCTTTAGACTTAAAACTGTGATATTCATCAATGCAGATGGCTCTGTTGTTCTTGAGGGTTTTCCTTCCTCCTTCAATCTGTCTCTCCAGCTCTGCCCATATGTCCATTGATAAGTGGCAGTGATCTATGTTTTTAAACAGATCATGAGGAATTGCCATTATCAGCAACCTTTTGCATTTACTTCCCAATTCCACTAAAACCTTGTCTTCATCACTCTAGTTTGCAACAGCTCGCGGTTCATAATGCTCTGGTACCTCAGGTGTTGTACCAGTAGCAGGAACGCGGGAAATCAGATCCGTTGGAACATATGGTGGGTTGTAGAGAAATTCGGTGATCCTAGGATGGATACCTTCCAGAATATTGATCATTCTCACTTTCCATTGGGGATATTCTTCCCGAATGAGTGTAGGAGACTTGGATTGAGATCCAGTGCTCAGAAACGAAGCATTCACGGTGTTTGCCATTGAATTCAGAAGAAGAAGATGAAGAACAATATGAAAAGCAGCAAAACATAGTAGAACAGACAATTCGATGAACCTGTGTTCTTAATATAATGAATCAATATCAAAAACAGAATTAATTGAATAAGGATTCAATTCCTGCTCTGATACCAATTGTTGGATCGATAATTCTCTCAACGATATTGATATAACACTCTAATTAAACTCACAAAACAGTTTTACGCAGCGGAATACAAAACAGAGTATAATAAAGTTAGTAGCCTTAGAACACGCACTTCACCAAGAACACACAGTGAAGATGGAGATGAAAAGAGTAAGAGATTGCTTCAATGGTTTTCAATTTGATTCAATTGAACTTTGACAATTACAGTACTGGAAGCGTTAGGAAATACAAGGTAGAACTATCTATTTATACTAGTTGCAAAACACCTTTTGTAGAAGCCTTTACACGTGGCCCAATCAAAGTGCTTGGAAGTAAGTCGGTTAAACGAACTGCACGTGCAAGGCATGTGATGAGTAATTACACTGAGTCTTCAACAGAGGCATCAACCACAGAAGGATGTATTGCAGAGTCACTGTGAGATGCTTCAGAGGCTCTGTGATCTTAGACTTGTATGGACTTGCGACTTCTGTCGCACCTCTACAGATGTGCCTTCTGTGAACTTTATACTTGGCATTTTTCTCATAGTTTTACAACTACAAATACTGGAGCTAGGGAGGATGATGTGTACAAAATGGCTTTCATGACCAGGTACGGGCATTATGAGTTCGTAGTGATGCCATTTGGACTCACTAACGCCCTAGCGACATTTATAGACCTGATGAACCGGGTCTGCAGGCCGATGTTAGATAGGTCAGTGATAGTATTTATCGACGACATCCTGATCTATTCCAAAACAAATGGAAGAGCATGCTAACCATTTGCGGGAAGTACTCGAGGTATTGAGAGATGAACGACTTTATGCAAAATTCTCAAAGTGCGCTTTCTGGTTACAAAAGGTCTAGTTCTTGGGCCATCTCGTTAACCGGGAAGACATTAAAGTAGGCACTTCAAAGATTGAGGCGGTGATGAATTGGGAGGTCCCGAAAACTCCTACAGAAATCAGAAGCTTTCTGGGGTTAGCTGGATATTATCGTCGTTTTATCCAGGACTTCTCTAAGATTGTTGTACCGCTAACAAAGTTGACAAAGAAGAGTGAGCCTTACATTTGGGGTACCGATCAGCAGGTAGCATTTGAAACGTTGAAGCAGAAATTGTGCGAGGTACTGGTTCTAACTCTTCCTGAGGGTGTAGAAGATATGACGGTGTATTGTGACGCTTCTCACCTCGGGTTGGGTTGGGTTTTGATGCAAAGGGGCCGAGTGATAGCCTATGCGTCTAGGCAGTTGAAGCCCCACGAAGCTAACTACCCAACCCACGATTTGGAACTCGCAGCGGTCGTTTTTGCCTTAAAAATATGGAGGCATTACCTGTATGGAGTGAAATGCACTATCTATACCGACCATAGGAGTTTGAGGTACTTTCTAGACTAGCCAAATCTGAATATGGGATAGCGGAGATGGCTCGAAGTAGTCAAGGATTACGACTGTGAGATACTTTACCACCCGGGTAAAGCAAATGTGGTAGCCGACGCTTTGAGTCGTAAGACTAGCAATGTGTCACTTCGGATCGCGCTTATGAAGATGTCCGTGACCACATCATTTTTGGAGTTGATCCGTCAAGCGCAATCGGAGGCCGAAAAAGACGAGAATTAGAATAGAAAGCGAATCCGAGGTCAAATTGCTCACATGGTTAGGGATAGCAGAGAACTTCTAATGAGATACAACAGGGTCTGGGTTCCTAGGGTGTGTGGAGCTAGGCAGACGCTCATGGAAGAAGCCCACAGGTCAAAGTTTTCGATTCATCCCGGGGCCACGAAGATGTATAGAGATCTGAAATCAGACTATTGGTGGCCGGGAATGAAGTGCGAAGTCGCCCGTTACGTTGAGTCGTGCCTAACCTGTTTGAAGGTTAAGACCGAGCATCAGAAGCCACACGGTAAGTTGCAACCACTGGAGATTCCAGTCTGGAAGTGGGAACACATCGCTATGGATTTGATTGCGAAGCTGCCAAAGACCCCTCGGAAGTTCGACGCAATTTGGGTGATAGTAGACAGGCTAACCAAGAGTGCTTGCTTCTTAGCGATCCGACAGAGTTTCTTCTCAGGACAGTTAGCATATATCTATGTTAAAGAGGTGGTATCCAGGCACGGGGTGCCAGTGTCAGTCATTTCAGATAGGGATACCCGCTTCACGTCACGGTTCTGGGAGAAATTTCACGAAGATTTGGGTACTCGATTACATTTCAGTACAACTTATCACCCACAGACAGACGGACATAGTGAGCGCACCATTCAGACTCTGGAAGACATGTTGCGGCTTGTGTTTTGGACTTCGGGGGCAGTTGGGATTCGTATCTTCCACTGGCTGAGTCTTGTACAACAACAGCTACCACTCCAGCATCGGAATGCCTCCGTACGAGATGCTGTACGAAAGGAAAATGCAGAACCCCTATCTGCTGGGGTGAGATGGGTCAGAGAGTCCTTGGAAGCACCGAGGTGGTATAGAGAACCACAAAACACATACAAAGGATCCGAGAGCGATTTCAGACAGCCCAGAGCCGACAGAAGAGCTATGCAAACAAAAGAAGATCAGACCTGGAATTTCAAGTAGGCGATTATGTTCTTCTTAAAGTATCACCGTGGAAGGGAGTGATCCGTTTCCGGAAGCGGGGTAAGCTAGGACCTCGATATATTGGACCATTCAAAGTCCTTGCACGTGTAGGGAAAGTAGCTTACCGTCTAGAATTGCCGGAAGTTCTCGGCCAGATACATGACACATTTGATGTCTCCCAACTACGGAAGTGCCTAGCAGACGAGACCGCCCACGTGCCACTGGATGACATTCAGGTAGACGAGACCCTGAACTATGTAGAAAGACCGGTAGCGGTGCTAGAAAGGAAGACGAAGAAACTGCGTAACAAGGAGATTGGAACCGTTAAGGTTCAGTGGCAGTATAGGAAGGGCTCAAAGTGGACCTGGGAACCAGAAGCAGAAATGCGGAAGAATTACCCAGAGTTGTTTTCAGATTCAATTTCGGGGACGAAATCCATGTAAGTGGGGGAGAGTTGTAACGCCTCGTTTTCTAAATTTTCATATTTAACTGACATTAGTGGGGTTAAGTTAATTTTCTTTGTATATGTTATTTATAGGAGTATAGGGGGCTAGTTTGTAAATTGTGGAAGATGAAGGGTGTATGTGACATGTATATAAGAAGGGAAAGATCCCAAACTTTCTTCATTTTGCTTGGGTCGATCTTCGAGAACGGGAAAAAGAGCAGGAGTGCGATTTGGAGAATTTGGGGAGCAAGGGAAGTGGATTTTGAAGGTTGTCGTCAAATAGTCGCTTTGGAGGTTGCGGGAATTGCGCGAGGTAAGGATTTTCTTCACATTCTACTATGATTGAGTTAAGATGGGAGTTAGGTTAGGGTTATGTGTTGATAATTGCATGAACATCCAATTGGGTGATTGCGAGTAGCAATTAGGCGGATGACGTGTATCGATTAGGGATCATGTATAAACAGGTTTATGGTAAAAATCGTGAGAGTTGGAGTTGAGAGGTGAAAAACCCAGGTTTTGGTCGCAACCCGCGGCTGGGGTACGAATTGCAGGCATACGCGGGTAGCAACCCGCAGCTAACCCGTCGTTTGCACTGTTTTGGAATTTCACTTTTTCCAAACGAGTTCGTTTGGGGTTTTCTTGCATGTACTCCCCTAAGGGATGCTAAAATAGGGTGTTTGGGAAAGTTTGGTAGAATTTGGGATTTATTCGCTTTGTCATTTCGATAAAGGGGTCGAGTTAGGATTTAGAACCCATTTTGGGGTTGTAAATTGATATGGTTGTGCATGATATTATGTAGGTGACCAGTCTTGAATAGTATACGTGTGCAAGTGTGTTATTTAAGCATCTTGACAGGTGATTTATACTATGTGTAGCTTTGCATTGTATGTACATGTATGTATGTATATCAGTGGTTCAGTATAGGGACAACCTCATGCCCTTTGTGAGTTGANTGCCCTTTATGAGTCGAGGAGTTCAGATCCGTTCTCTTGGAGACGGTGTTCAGTTTATTCAGTTTTTTCAGTAATGTTCAATTATGCTCAGTATGTATCTGTTATGTGTATATATGCGTGATATAATGTCAGGTTATATGTAGTATATGCTCACTAAGCTTTTCGCTTACCCGTTGATTTTTATCACTTTTCGTGAAGCAGTTCAGGTAAAGACAATGGTAATACCCCCGGCTTGACGCCAGGCTTGAGAAGACAGTTCCATAAGTTTTCTTTTATGTACTTAAACATAGTGGATTTTTCCTGTTAACAGTTTTCATTTAAATTGTTTTACATAGTGACACGAATTTCATTTATTGATGTGGGTTTTGGAAACTCTTTAAGATATTTTGGAATTTTGGGAAAGTGGTGTTACATGATGTGATAGTGAAGGCTTGTGGGTTAAATTACTCATAGCCTAATAATACACTTTGCTAATGTGACCAAAATATGTTTTGATTATATGCTAAAAAAATATACATTATTATTCAGAATGAATATGCCACATGGTGCGTTCTCAGTTGTCCTCGCGTTTGCAATGAAATTTGAGTTCGCAGCCGAACTTTCATGTATATATATATATATATATA
>LUCG01009877.1:152-12426 GCA_001633085.1 Carthamus tinctorius | reverse complement strand
AAAATGAGGAAATTCTTGAAAATGCATAATTTTTTAGAGATTTTGACTTTTAATTTTTTATTTTAAATTTTTTTAAGAAAGTTATCGAAGATGTTCTAATATATATTATATATGTTAATTCAATAAACTTTGTTTTTCACATTTTACTTTAGGTCTTAGGCAGCTTTTAATTTTTTAAAAGTACTCTTTAGCTTTAAAATTAAATTTTACAATATAAAAAAGTAACATAACTTTATAAATGTTTTGCATTTAATTAAAATTAGTTATCAAGGGTTTGAGCTTCGCACCGGTTATTTAAAATAGTAAGATAGATTGATATGTCAATGGTTATTTAAAATAAATAAAATAAAAAGAAATTAGTTTTAGATGTCAATAAATAAAAAATATTAATTTTAAGAGACTATTTGATGAAAAAAATAGTTTAATAAAATTAATTGATTATTTTTTTTTTATTAAAGTTATAATAGTTTATAATTAACCAATAAAACAAAATGTCTTAATAAAATAAATCAATAAAGTAAAAAGTAACAAAATGTGAACTATGTAATTTGAGAATAAAAAACATAAAGATGGTCTACTATAAGGACAAACTATGTAATTTAAGCAAACATTTTATGGATGAGTTAACCACTTAATTTAACAAAGTTGGACGTAAGGATGAAAATGAAATGAAAATAAAAACCACAGAGATGAAAAAATCAGTCTTTAAAGATCAAGGATGAAAAGCGTTACAGATACCAAACTACAAGGACGAAAGTCGTACATTACTTTAAAACTTTACTATTGATGTTTTCCTGGAAAATGTTAGAATATATAATAACCGGTTTTATAGATTAAAATATTAATTTATTTGATCTTATTAAAAAAAAATTGGTTATTTGTTTACCTCTTGATAGTTTTATTAAAAGGCAACCTTTGAAACATTAAGATTGAATCTTGCTTGATAAAAAAATAAGTTTGTCTCTTAATAGTTCTAACATCCTTCGAATAATTTTCTATCTTATACCTCGGTTGACCATTTAGTATTCTGATTTCATTCTAAATATACCAATTAAACAGATCTTATTTTACATTATATTATAAGATCATCTTAATCATTCTACACCTAATCATTCATGTTAAACAGTTCCTAAAAAAGTATATGATACAATATGATCGACACATGATCCGACCGCCTTCTTTCCAACGTTTTACCCCTAGCTTCTTCCATCAAAAAGGGTATGTTTTTTTTAGCTTTTTTAGTCTTTCTTGTTCGCTTTTTATTTGGTTTTAGGATAGGGCTGGTCCTTTTATTTTATAATCTTGATGTACCTCGTTTTTGTTATCAGTTTGGGTAATAAAATATACAATAACTTAATAGTTTAAAATATAGAGGGAGGTTCAAAGAAAAAAATCTCAAATAACCGGAAAACCTCTATACACTTATGCATACGTGGTAATTTATAAAAAAAAAATTACGTATGTATAAGTGCATACATAAATATAAAAATTAAAAAAGAACAAAAAAAACTTGTATACGGATAATTTGTAACATGCACACATGCATATGCACAAGTGCATACAGATTATTAAAAAAAACATTTTTTGTTTTTTTCATGTTTATGTATGCACTTGTACATACGTATTTTTTTACAAATTACTCTATATGCATAAGGCCATGAGTACCACACAAGTTTTGGTTTTGTGGTTTCATTACCACATCAGCACCAAGTCAGCTTTCCACTATATATCCTACTCTCAAACCATCAAATATAAATATCTATTTATTTTTTAAATTTTCATGAGAGTTATTTATTACGAAAAGAGAAAAGAAAACCTTAATCAAAGCATTAGTAGCCTAGTGGTCGCTGGTCGGTAACATTTATGGGAGGGATAGTGGATGGCATCTCTGTCTACCCGGGTTCGATTCATGGGGTGAGCATGTGGCGATACCCTAACAATGGGTCGGCTTTCGTGTCGGTCCATGGTCGTCGAGGATTAGTCGGGTGCCCGTATGGATCTCGAATACATCGTCCTTTTCGTGGTGAAGTGATGCGTTGTGTTGTCAAAGTCAGTTATGCTTGGCAGCTCATCTGGTACGCGTCGCTTGTTAAAATGACTCACACTCACACAAACACAATACCAAACGCCAACTCACGCAATACTTGACAAAAACAAAACCATCAACTTCACCTTTTATACTATGAATTTTTTTTCTTTCTAAATATAGATTTTAAGATCTTTTTTATATATTTATTCTTAAAAGGATTAATGAAGAAATGATATAAGAGTTTGTAAAATTCTTCAAATTTAAAAAGCGTTCAAAAAATAATAACAATGAAAAAAATATTTTAAATATGTAAGAAACTTTGAAGTTAAACTTTTAAATGGATATACAACTTATGTAACATCCTTAAGTTTGAAAATAATTGTTAGAACCAGGTATGGTTTGATGATTATGATGATAACACACGAGAGAGAGGTCAAAGATTAGCCGTATATTGATATGAGAATATAATGTGTATTACAGATACAAGAGAAAACCTAGACTATATAATAAGAGAAACCCTAGGCTACGATCTATAAACGGAAACTAGTAAAAAGGGCCGAAAGGCCCATGGGCTATACTACAATATATTCACCCATCAAATCCATTGATCTCTCGTCTCTAGAAAAGCAAATTTATTGAGACAGACAACTTAATTTATACATGATTTAATATTCAAAAAAAAAAGACAAAAATTAACCCGTTCAACTTTATTTTTGTTTCAATGTTTTAGTTTATTATGGTTTGCCACTTTATAGTAGCTTATCCATCGGTTGCCATTGTTTATATTCAACTTATTTTGCAATGATTTTAGCAAATCATAAGCGAATTTAATGAATGCATCTACTTATTTATACTCCTATTATATTTTGGTACCTTATAATTTATCTATTAAATGATGTAGCTAGGAAGGAATAAGATTATCTGTAGATTTAAATTTAATAAATGACTAATTTATTCTTTAATTAAAATAATTAGCTACTTAATAAATTATTAAAAAGTTGTTGGAATAGTGCTAATCATTTCTTCCCAACGGCTCTCACTTCATCCCTTATGGTTGACGAAGGAAATCCAATTTTGTTTTATTTGGTCCTATTTTTTGTGATTTTTTTATATGCAACTCTTGCGTAAAAGTTATCTATAAACTATTCATTTTGTTATGTGTACATAACTATTTGCTATTGGTATCTAAAAGTGGCATAAAAAAGAAAGCCTTAACAAAATTATGAATGAAGCAAAGAATAAAGTTGTAAGACAAATAAAAAACAAGTTATTGGATTAAACTAGCATTTAATAATTGAGGGTTGTTTACTAAAACTTAAGGTTTTAAATAACCTGAGGCATGGAAAATAAAGTAGGTCAAGCCTTAAATGTTAGAAGTCATGACGCTTTTTGTATAACATATATATGATTATATGGATGAGATCATAAGAGAATCCTAAAAAAATAATGAACAGTAGGACTCGTCCAAATTGTTAGATTGAGATGATCCAATTGGTAGGTCTAAAAATGTGGTTGTATATATACACATGTTCTTTCAAAACGTGACTTATGGCGATCAAGCCTCAAGTCTTATGAGTCAATGATATTAAACAATTTAAGTTGTGTTATATATTAAAAACTGATAAATAAAACTAAAAATAGGTAAGGAAACCCAAATATCGTGTTACAAGAACCGTTCAGTGGGTTATGGCGTGTAGAGTTGAGTCATGATGCACCACATTGGTTTGTGTGACAAGCCTTGTAGAAGTAGCATGCCCTTCTTTAAAATCATGAGCGTTAAGGCCATCCACACCAAGCTTGCAAACACTTTGCAAGTGAGATCACATTGTCACCTAAGAAAGAATCCTTGTAAAGAGTTGCAAATCTTGCAAAACTTGAAAGCTCTTTCAAATCATAAAGTAAGACCCTTTTCAAAAAAAAATTTTATTTTCTTTTATTTAATTAAACAAAAATTTTATTTTTATTAATATAGAAACTAAATTAAAAGATGAGTAGCATTGCATTGATGAAGAGGTTTATTACAAAGTTGATATAACACGTTAGAAAGATGAGTTGGTATTGCATTGATATAGATGGTCAGCACAATATGATCATAGTATCATACTAGCAAAAGAATGACATATTCAACATCAACATCAAAGAAAACTTAATTAATTTAAGCAAAATCTCAAAGCCCAAAGCATTTTCTAATTTCGAGTAAAACAAAAAATAGTTTTATTTGCACAAAGTAAAAACAGGGTCAAATTTTACGCCTTGGAATGAGTGAGCAATAAATAAATCATCTACAGTATTTTAAATTAATAACGTAAACCCAATAAAGAATTTTATAATTGAATAATTATACATGTAACTAACAAGTTATAACATTTAATCACAAAAAAATTTGAATCAATAATCATGTACCTCGGTGACAGTGAATAAATTCATGTGAATTTGCGTTGATCATGGCTATCGATAAACAATACGATCGAGGGTGATGAAAGCTATGCAAATCACAAGGAGAAAGTGAGAGTTGTGGTGGCAAGAAGAGTGCAACAACCATAGCGACTTGGAGTTGAGTAGCAGCAGCAGCAACAACAACAGAGAGGAAGATAGAGCAGCAGGGGCTAGGTCAAGGCATCGCCCCGTCGAGCAACACGAAGAGGAAGGATTTGGTTTGAAAAAAAAGGAAATACGGCTAAATTCATAAAGTCGAGAAGGTTGAGCCGAATCCATAAAGCTAAATTTTGCAAGGCAAGATACCATATGAAGCATAAGAAGAAGAAAAACCTTGGACGTCTATTCAAGTTATGGAGTTTGTAAGGAAGGTGGATATGTTCCCACATGTGTTGCCTGCCTACAAGATTTTGTTAATACCAATCATAGTAGCATCGCCGAAAGAAGTTTTTTAAAATTAAAACTATTGATGGCATATTTGCGGATTACCATGAGTCAAGAGAGGCTTAACATGTTAGCAATTTCAAGAATCGAAAGTAAGTTTTTAGCAAATGTTGACTATGATAGATAAATTGAAGATTTTGTTTCACGAAATGCACGAAGACACCATTTTAGGTGATATTATATATGTTTTGTTGTTTTGGTTTATGTCCTCCCAATTGTAACTTTTTTTGGAAATAATCAGCGTGGAGATGAGCTACCTAATTTGATTAGGTTTCAAACCTTCACTACAACATAATTGAGTTTATAGGACACCTAAAATAAAAAAAAACGTCCTAATAGAGTGTTTTATAGGACGCTTATTTATAGAACCAAACACAAAAGCGTCTTATCTTAAGGCGTTACAATAAGTTTATAGGACGTTTTTAGGCATCGTAACAAGTTTTTTGATCATTTCCAAATAAAAAACGTCATATTAGCTAATTTTATAGGACGCTTTTGAAAAGTGTCCTGTAAACTATACAGGACACTTCTCAAAAGTGTCCTATAAACTTTATAGGACCATTTTTTTTAAAACGAAACAAGTTTGTTATTGCATTTTTTCATACTAAACGATAGTATATTTTCCCCATAAAAAACAAAATAGAAATACATCATAAAACTTAATTAAAGTATAATGTAACTTATGTCGACGGCAAGATATTTCATTTTTGACACGTGAAATAATATTATTCTTCGTCTTATTATTTTTTTTTACAAAAATTACGTTTTTATTTTTAAATCTATGTATAATAAATAAGTAAGTGGATTGTTACATTTACGTGTCGTCTTCTGCTGAACCGGAACTAGTACTTTTCTGCCTAAACATAAATCTGGATGCGTTTTACACTTTCAGTTCATTTAGGGTGCGTTTGGTATCAGGAAGGACAGGATAAGATAGAACAGCAATCGATTTCCAGGGAGTAAACAGAAGAAGTAATTGATTGGGATTTTCAGAAACAAAATCGAAATGGTTAGAAGCTCTTGTTGGAGTAATCTTTTTTCAGATGGATGGTCCAGATGTGTGGTGGAAGCTCTCTTGATCTGGAAGCTCTCATTTTTTATGGCGACAAAGAAATCAGGTGAGAGAGTGTTGTTAAAATAAAATAAAAAGTAAAAAATAAATGAGGGAGCTCTCGATGTGCAAGGGAAAAAATCAGATGAGGGGGGCAAGAAGGTGAGAAAAGATCAGATGAGGGAGGCAAGAAGGTGAGACAAAATCAGATATAGGCAAGAAGGTGAGAAAGAAATCAGGGATGTCCATTACAAGTTAGTTCCTGTCTGTTCCACACAAAGACATGTCAAACATGGGAGTGACATGTTATATTTTGTCTTGTTCCATCTTGTTCTGCTACCAAACACACCATTAGGCTTATCTGGATGCAATTTACACTTTTATTTCGTTTAGGCTTATCTGATTGACACCTGATCTGTTATTTAATAAATCCAACTAATTTAGCAAATTAAAAAAATTATTTAATAAATTCCACCAATTTAGTAAATTTAAAAAAAAATAAGATTTACTTATTTAATTTGAATTGTTCAACTTAATTTTTACATTGCATATAAAAAACGAGTTGATTTATTTTAAAATTATTTACTTAGTTAATTTGAATTGTTCAAGTTAATTAATTTTTGCATTTGACATAAAAAATATAAGTTGATTTATTCTGGAAGTAAAATTATCATATCATCGAGTCAATTTCTTTTTCATTTTTTTGACCAATTGATCTTAAGTTTTATATATTTGATATGCAACTTAGAAACCCATAAAACCATAAAATTGGAATCAAATGATAGAGAATAAAACTTACACGAAACAAGATTATTTATTGAAGTGCTCAACAGCTTAAGAAGTTTTGTACCGTATCACACTCACACACGTACGTATCTAATATCTAATATTATAACATGTTTAAATGCCTTCAACTAAAATTTATGTACATAGTTTTATAGAAAAATTGTTCTTACAATAATGCGTAAAACATACAATTGTTTAATTTAATACTGATACATACATATAAGGAATATGAACTTTTATATTTATGTAATATCACATTTGATAGTTACATCTTTTTAAATGCTCTCATGTCCTTGAAAATTAGGAATGTTCAGATAAATCGAAGAACTTAACCAAACTTAGTTATTTGGAACCAAGAAAACCGATGCCCGAATAACCCATGACCTAAAAACCCGAAAATAAGGGTATCCGTCGAGTCGTGGGCCGGATTCGGTTCTCTGAATTTAGTACCCGTAGATACCCACCCCGCCCCGTATATATTTAGTTTATTAAGAAAATATATTTTTTAATACTTCATAACAAAAAATTAATAATATCAAGAAAATCTTTGTCACATACTGTGTTTTCTTCATTCACCCTCCACTACCATTGGTTTGTCGGTCAGATTCGGTGTAGATCGTTTCTACACTCGTATCGACGACAATTCTTCATACTCTTATTTTCACTTTCTAATATCTTTTTAGTGTTAATCGTTTTAGTTTATCACAAGATAACCTCATTTTCTAGCATATATATTTTGTATACATTAAAACACTCGACAAAATGCGGGTAACCGTAAACCAAACCGTGGGTACCTGATTCTTTTCGGTTTAGTCCGGTAAGGGTATCCGTCCCGTATGGTTCAGTTTCAGAAAGTAAAATTAGGTACCCGACGAGTACATATAATTCTCAAAACTCTCACTACCCGTCCTACCCGACCCCGTGAACACCCATGTTCAAAATAATATTGTTTTCATTTAGATACCATTTTAGTTTACATTATGATTTAAACAAATTCAGTAATCTAAAAATAATCCAATGTCTTGAAGATATAAACCCAATCATGGCAAATTGAGCAACTTTTTATGTTACTTATTGACTTTAGTCGGTATTTGTTTTTAATTCTTTCAAGATTCTTTTGTTATCTTCCTATATTTTAAACGAAATTACTCATGTTGGGTGCTCCAATTTCTTTATTAAAATAATTGAAGCCTATTATATATAAAAATATCATCATCATCATCATCGTTTCATCAAATACTTTATCTTGGGCTCCTCCTTACTCACTCTCTCTTTTTCATATGCCGACCTTCAAAGGATCTCTTTAAGCTTTTCCCCATCTCTTCGAATTAACGTTTCATTCACGATTTCTTGCCTTTATCTTTTCAATTTTGGTTGTCTCTTTTTTACCCCCCCTCTTATCTGTATTTCAAGATAATTCCCCTTTTTTTTGGTTTCAATTTGATCGGAACAATTTTAACGGCTACTCGCCAAAAACCTCCGATTTCACGGTTAATTTCGGTTTAATCGGATTGAATTTGATCTGGGTTTGGTGTTATTATGACGTATGAGGACGATGATGTAGTTGCCATTCTAAAGATTGCGATTCAAGATCCTAAGGATGATTATGTGATCTTGAACGAACCACCGGTGGCGGTGGGTGGCGGTGGCGGTGGCGGTGGTGGTGGTTCGTTGGCATCTTGTTCGTCTAGTGGTAGTGTGGGTGGTGGGTTTTGGTGTTCGCTTTGGTGGTGGGCAAAGCTTGTTCTTGTGTTTGTGTTCTTGGCTGTTTTGGGGGTTTGTTTCTTTCTATGGATTGGACCATTTTTGATGAATAAGGTATGTTTGTTACCCCAATTGGATTATTTTATTGGCAAATTGTTGATGTATAAATCAGCCACTAACCCAAATTTGTTTTTAAGTAAAGAACCCTAATTTTTGTTCTTTGAGTGGCATTTTTGGTGTCAATGTGTTTTTATGTTGGTGTGATCATGAGATTTTGTTGTATGTGAAGCATAGTTTGTGAGTGATTAACTTGAGTGTTATCTTACACTAAATCTGACCTCTTTGATTGGATGAAGTATCAAACAAAGTGATTATTGTTGTGTGATGGTTAAAGTACCAAAAGTTTTGTGAAGTTCTTTTTTTTTTAATTATTATTTTGGGATCTTTTTGTTGATTTATATGCATAATTTAGGAAGGGGGATTATTGATGTTAAGGTGGACTAGTTGCATGATATTATGGTCTATGTGGATAGTGTTTTTTTGGAATCTGAAAATGAAGAATTGGATTATATGCCTAGATTGTGGTTTGGCTTTTAATTGGGTACTGGGATTGTCAATTTGGCTTCTAATGCAGTGTTTGTTTATGTAGTGTTGTTTCATATGTGAAATTTTCTGGCTGGTTTTGTGTGGGAAAAAAACTGTCGTGAACGTTTCACATATGAAACAACACCATGTGAACACTTCATTTTCCGTTCGACGCATGAAATTTGTACGAATTAAGGGTTGTAAAAGGAGACTTTCCCTATATGTGTGTGTGTGTGTGTGTGTCATGAGTGTAGGAACACCTTAAAAACCATTCTCCATTCTTTTATAAGGCATGCATATGTTTTTAAGAGCAAGTAAAAATGTTTCCTGGTTTTCTGTGCACATGTGCATTATAACAGACAAGTTACTTTTATGCACATGCACATAAACCGTATAGATGAATGGTTATCAAGGTATTCCTCAATTTTCCATTTTTTGTGGTTTTCTTCTGAACCCAACCCTATGTATATATATATGCATTGGTGCATATACTCACCGAAATTCATATGTTGTATATGCATCAATGCATATACGGGTTATCACTTGAACTATCGCCTACATTGCTATTTTCTATGGGATTGGATTAAAACCAATTGCTATAGTTTTGTTTCTACTGAAGGAGCGAGTGATAAATTATTTTAACTTGAATCCACAATCTCTAACGTGTTTCAGGAGGTTATCCCTATTTTGAATTGGGAAACAGAAACATTCAGCAAACCAGTGTTGGCCGTTTTGATATTTGCTTCGGTGGCATTATTCCCGACCATATTTCTACCATCGACTCCCTCCATGTGGGTGGCTGGAATGAGCTTCGGTTATGGTTATGGATTTCTTCTCATCATCGGAGGAGTCACCATCGGCACCTCAATTCCTTATTTCATCGGTTCCCTATTTTACCACAAAATTCAAGTGAGTATTGATGTAAGACTGTAAATCCGGAGCCTCTTTTCGCTGTTTTCTTGTGGATGCTAATTTAAGCCGAATGTTGTATGTTGTTTATTTAGGGGTGGTTAGAAAGGTACCCGAAAAAAGCTTCTATTTTGAAGCTAGCGGGTGAAGGAAACTGGTTTAATCAATTTAGAGCGGTGGCTTTGTTGAGGATTTCTCCGTTCCCGTATATGGTGTACAATTTCTGTGCTGTGGCCACCGATGTTAAGTTTGGTCCCTATTTGTTGGGAACATTGGTGGGAATGGTGCCGGAGATTTTCGTAGCAATATACACGTAAGATTCCTCTTCCCTTCTCCATTATAATTTTTAAAAGATCGATTATAATTGCAGGAGTCAAATAAACATTGTGGAAATATAGATGCAAAAGAACACTCATCGTAGTTTTTGTTCAAAATCGTCCATTTTTTATACGTGTTTTGATGTACCAAAAAGGCAAGGATAATGAATAGTTGAATATGTTATTGCAGGGGTATAATGATCATGACTTTGGCAGATGCTTCAAACGATCAGCAGTCGCTTTCAGCGCCACAAATCATGTGTACGGTGATTGGGTTTCTTTTAACGGTAGCAACCACGGTGGTGGTGACGGTTTATGCGAAAAGAAGATTGAGCGAGTTACAGAAAGACGAAGAGCAGTTACTGCTGCAGTAACATCTACCTGCCTGCTGCATTCTTTCCGATTTGCCGGAAAGTTTGAGGTTATATATGTTCAATCTGTGGGGAAGAAATGGTGTTTGGATGAAGAAAGAGAAGAGAAGAGAAGAGAAGCAGAGCATCTAACAAAACAAAGTGTTTATTCTTCATTGATATAGTTGGTATATAGGTGGTGGTGGTGGGAAGTGGAAGTGAAAATTGACATTCTTTGTTTTTTTATCCCACTTTTGCCTTTCATAAAAGTGTATATATGATTGAACTGCAAATGCTTGAAGTTACATGTTTTCATACATCTCTGGGGGTGTTCTAGTCATTTTTGTGCAGATTAAGCAACGAACCGATGCAGGTAAAATACTTGGTTGTGGTGTATATGTCAATGCTCGGGGACGTAGTGAAGTTCATGTGATCATGGAGATTTATCTGTCATGACTCTCCGTTATTTATAGTCGTCTAAGGAATTAATCAGAAGTTGTTCTTCATTATTTATAGTCGTCTAAGGAATTAATCAGAAGTTGTCCTGTGAACTAGAAAAGAAATCTATGCAATGGGTATTTTCGGCTTTTGTGAACCCGAAGAGAAGTCTATGCAATGGGCATTTTTTACCCGAAGAGAAATCTATGCAATGGGCATTTTTAACTTCTGTTTAGGTTTTGGTGAAAAGTTAAAGTTAACGTGAAAAATAGTTGAATTTTTTGTATTTTTTGTTTAGATGATCTACAGAATGCTCCCAAAGTTTGCCAAAATATGAAATGAAAGGAAGGAAGAGAAAATGAGCCAAAACCCTTAAATTGGACCTTTAAAGATACCCAGATGCATTACCACAACCTAGCAACCTTTGTCATCTTAAATACCAAATGATCATGTTGCAAATAGAAACCCGAAAATTTTGGGTGTTACATACCTACATGTATATAATAATGTTTTAAATATGTTAAAAGCGTTTGTTTTGTAATAGTTAATAAAAGATGTAATATAACTTATTTTCGTAATAATTGTTTATAATTTGTTTGTATAAATTATTTATAAAAAATGAAATTCAATTTAATTTCAAATCCTACAAATCAAATAACACAAACATTTCAAATCAAAATCTCTCCGATATCAAATCATTTCATGAAATTTAAATCCCACAAAAGTGACAAAACTATCCTATTGAACAAAAAGCCGGCAAGAGTTAAGAAATCAATTGTGCATTAATAAAGAGGTTTATCCTCTATTTTTGTAATGGATTATATAATAAATTATAATTAAAGGAGATCATTTATGGATTTGGGTTGGATGGCCTAAGTCCTAACCTTTATTGTTCAATGGGCCTAATGTTTATAAACCTCTTTTTTACGGCTTTGATAACTTGCTCGTACTAGAAATTAGGACAGGACCGGGCGTGTTTAAAGGGCCTAAAATGTTTTTCATTTTTTAAAATAAGAACATATGTGAATCACAAGATATATTATTCACTTTAAATAACACTAAATGTTGTGTTATTCACTCTGAATAATACATGATTATTCATAGTAAATATGTCACATGGTGTGATCTCAGCGGTTCTTACATTTGCAATTAGATTTGAGTTTCCATTTGAACGTTTATGTGTATGTGTGTGTGTGTGTGTATATATATATAGAGAGAGAGAGAG
>LUCG01009854.1:0-12338 GCA_001633085.1 Carthamus tinctorius | reverse complement strand
GGGAGAGAGAGAAAGAGAGGGGTGGGGTGGGTGGCATCTAAACAATCGGCAAGGGGAAGTCGACCTCAAGCAACCCGATGGCTCCACGACGGTATTGTCGATAGAGCCGATCGGTCTGAATGGCTTGCCGATGCTAGCGGGTAGATGGCTGTGGATGGTCTTAATTAATATATACATATATAATTATACAAGTTTATGCGGTCATAAGTTAAAACAAAAACCGTTAGTGGATAGGTGATCTTAGCCATTCATACCATTAAGATAAGATTTGAGTAGTTAAAGCTTGCGGCTTTGACTGGTCAAATATTTTAGCTTTGACCAGTCAAAATTCACGACTATGCAAAAAATAGAGGAGTAATCTTGTAACTATTATAAATAGGCTGAAAACGGGTTGATACATGAACTTGTGTAATTCATATATATAAATGTTCATATACATTTACATATTAATTATCTTTAACTGATTCATATATGAACTATACGTATATTATGATACACGAACCTATATAATTCAATATATCAATCACGGAATTCGTATATAAACTTGTTTATCGATACTTTGTAAAAATTACGCAATTACCCTTCTGTCTTCCATAGAGATTTTTTTTTATCGAAAATCATAACTCTCCGTCTCACAAGACACCAAACGGCGCACAATCCCTTCACGATCTTCGCTGCCGGCGGCATCCAGGTTTGTCTCTCCGACGATTTTCCCCTAATTCCATTTCTCTTTCAATAGATTTTCAGCTCTTCGATTCAGTTATCAGTTCTGATTTCTTCAACCAGATCGACTAATACCAGTGAGGAGGAAAGGAAACCAGGACCGTGTTACTACACAACTAACCTCACACGACCGCCATGGCTCCTGCTGTTCCTAGATCTGGTGATGCCATTTTCGCTAACGTCGAGCGCGTCGTAAGTCTTCTACACCACACAACTCAATTGGATTCGGATTCGGATTCTGGTTGCTAATTTGTTTCCATGATTTGTAAAAATGCGATTTGTTCACAGAACTCTGAGTTGTTCACCCTTACATATGGAGCGATCGTACGACAATTGCTTACGGATCTGGAGGAGGTTGAGGAAGTCAATAAGCAGCTCGATCAAATGTATGTATCAATTTTTTCTGTTTCCAGTTTCTTTATACTATGTATGGCTGTGTTTGGCAAAAATAAGCTAGCTTATTATAAGCCGGTACATGTTTGGATGGACCTTAAAGCTAGCTGTTTGAAATGCTGGTTGGAGCAACGTTTCATTTCAGGAGCTTTTTGTAGCTTTTTCCGATTATACTTTTATTAATATTAATTATTATGAGGAAAGTTCAAATGTGAACCACTTTTTGGTTGTGAACGTGAGGACAGCCANTCGCGCCTAGTCATCCGCCGTGGAGCTTACGTGGCGCCTAGTCATCCGCCACGTGTCGCGCTCTCGGCTGTCCTCATGTTCACAACCAAAAAGTGGTTCACATTTGAACCCACCCCTAATTATTATACCCCAAAGATATCATTTTTGGTCGTTTTACGTACCCATAAGCTAGTTTTTGCGAAACATAATTTATTCATAAGCTAGCTTATCAGCTACTAGTTAGCTAATCAGCTAGTTTGCCAAACACAACCTATGTATGGCAGCGTGCGTATGAGGTATTGAAAATTGAAATTCAATGTAAAGTTGTTAAAGTGTGAGCTATATTGTGTGACCCTTTCTTCTTCATTCAGGGGTTATAATATCGGGATTCGTCTAATTGATGAGTTCCTTGCAAAATCTAACGTCACCAGATGTGTTGATTTTAGGGAGACAGCTGAAGTCATTGCAAAGGTACGCCCCTTCTTCTCTCTGTGTGTTTTACACGTCTGATAAACTTCCAATATGATTTGGCAAATTTCTGTCTGTTCCAAGTAGTTGACTACACAATTTATTTTCACTCAAATGTTTCTGTGGGACCTTAGGGTAAGTTACAGCTATGAAATTGATCCTGGTTGTGTGCCCAATAGTGAGGTGGAGTTGGTGTTTTAAGTGCTTTCTGCTGAATATAGCATCAAGTCTACCAAGTTTGAACTAGCAGAGTCGATTGATTTAATGTGAAATGTATGTGATGGAGAGTTATCCTTCAATGTTATCTAGCATAAAATTGTAGGGATTCATTTTCGTTGTACTAGTTGAATGCCCGCGCAATGCGGCGGTAATGTAAATGCATAGGAAAAATTGGTTTTATAAGTACTGTTTATAGTTTCTTATAACATTGTAATTAAATGATATGTTGCATAACAATTCATAAAATAGGTCTAGAGATTGGTATTACAATGACTGTAATAAAATGAGATGGCTTCGAATTTATCAAGATATCCAAATATCATTTACAAAGGATATAGGGTTGATCCTTTGTGACTAAAACGTTTTGGACTTTTAAATACGTGATGCAAAGGTAACAGAATTAGACTGTGGAACAAATCACGACGGAATAGACATCCTACTCCACTTTAAGATAAACACTTACCTATTTCGGATTTGACTTAACTTCATTTTGAAATGTTGTAATTAAGGGGTCGCTTACCCAATGCTTCCTCTGTAAATGCTTATCCATAAGAGTCAACGTCAACACTTTTTCGTAACGTATTAAATGAGATTTAAGTCGATCAAAACATCATGTGCAACAATTCAACCTGTAAGTGCTTATTGGGTAAGACTCTCGGGTCTTTCATCGCTTTTATTAGGTATGATTCTCAATTCATGTTTCCATTAGGCAGTAAGGCAAAGTGACCCGGTAATGCTTACTACGTAATAAATGCTTACCAAGTAAGACTTCTTAGGTAAGATTGTCATAACTTTTTATAAGATTATCACAACTTTTCATGTTTATCCGGTAAGGTAAAGTGACACGGAAAACATTTATCGACTAAGCGTTTAGTAAACAACCCATAAAAACATCTAAAACAACTACCAAGAAAGATCAATTGAATATTTAACAACCTCGGGATATCATGCTTCTAAAATGAACCTTCACAAGGGTAAATGGCCCCCAAAGGGCTACTCTTTCTAGAATCTGCCCAAATTCCTAACATCAACATCAGCAGATAAATAACATTTTCAACTGTTAAATCATCAAGAAAAGTAAGTCATATACTTTGACATTGAAGTTCATTTATTCTGGTTGCCTTCAAAAGGGTTCCATCCAATCCATGTGTCCATCCTTGCTATATGGGTGAGCTGAAACTAAAAGAACCTGGATCATAGATGTTCGGTTTCATCCCGAATAAGCCAAGAAACCAATAAAGAATGATACTTGAAGTTAACTCACGTGGTAAGGGCATAGGAAATAAGATCCTTTTCCGCTTCCGAAGGCAAGAAGCAAGGCATGGTGACGGCAAATGTTATGAAATGCACGCAACTCGCCATTTTCATCGTGGCATACCACATATTCTACATTTCCTAACCTGCCACACTTCAATTAATCAAGAATAGCCAACGGGCTTGTAGCCCAACTGCATTTGGTGTGTTTATAAGGTGTCCCCCTCCCTTGTGGTTGTGGGTTTGAGTCCCGTCGTGGACAGTGGCGTAGTTTTAGGAGTAGGTTAGTTGGGTGTGTGTGTAATCTACCGTTAAAAAAAAAATTAATCAAGAATAACCCAACATAAATCAAAATAACATGAAATCATTTACCTGCCAGTAAAGAAAATATTAGCTTCATGAATTTGGTGGGTACACCCTAAACATCAATCAAACAACATAAACAAGTGTTTCTATTCCTCTTTTTAAGGATTCTAGATTTAATCGAACATTATGATCATGGGTTTCGGGTAATATGAAGCTTGACTCTTGATTGAAACAAAGGATCTTATGGTACATATTCTTCAATGAAATTGACCTCAAAATCAAACCTGAAACAGAAACCAACCGTAAACAAAAAATAAATCAAGAGGCAAACAGAAACTCAAACCAGAAACAGAAACCAGCCTTGCTATTGCTATACATAAATGAAACGTAGAGGTAAACAGAAAACCAATTCCAACTGTAAACAAAAATAAGCAATGGAGTGAAGATGGAAACCTTTTAATAGAAGCTCCTTGACTTGGACACCTAGATTGGAAAACAAACCTGTTAATCCATTGCAACCGAAGCAGTCAGATAAGTCGTCCACAAATAATCTATGATGCTTGAATCTTCTAAAGCATATGTCGTATAATTCAAAAACTTCGCCCCAAAGTTTATGCGTTTCTTCAAGTTTAAGCAAGTAAATTAAAGGAGAGGCAACATTAAAATCTTGAATTACAGGAGATCCAAATAGAAAAAACCCTAGAAATTAAAGGAGATGCATATTATACAACCCCGCAATTGTAAAAAAAAAACCTGGACCCTTTGTCTCTGCAAAAATGAAAAAACAAACAATAAATGAAATGGTCCTTAAAAAAGCTCTACACAGATTGAAACATGATTGGTACCATTGTGAATATAGAAAATAAACTACAAATTGACAAATAGATTAAAACTCACCTTGCAAGCAAGTTGAGAGGGCTACATATACCCGCCTGGAGGATATGGATGAATATCAACAGCATGGAGAGATTAGATGGGTTAGGATATGCAAAACTGAAAACCTAACTTCAAACAAAACCAAAACTTAAGTGGAATGGGAGAGAAAATTGGAGAGAAAACTTACCAGATAGTCTTCATGAGAGAAAATCGGAGATGAATGAGAGGAGTGAGGACCAAGCAGGTATTTAGATCGCCATCTTGGACTGCAAATTGTCACCTTGAGAGAGTAGGAGAAGGCTGAGAGATCGGTTAAATAAGGAGTTTGACAATTTCAAGAATTTGAATTCAGTGAGGGATCAAAATAGTCTTAAAGATTTAAGACTTTGTGCATAACAAAGCAATACACCTTGTGCGTTTTGGGTTTTTTAAGACTTTTAAAACTTCATGCATCAATTAGTTGTACTTAGTGTATCAAAACTTGTTTTTAAGACTTTAAGAGTTTTGAGAAATTTGGTTTATAAAGTAGTATAGATTAGAAGGTAAGGAGGGGATCTGCCTTTTTGACTATCTCTAAGCAATAGTGAGGTGGAGTTGGCGTTTAAATACTTGATTCGACCAACATAGATGAAAACAAAGTCTGCAAATGTTATAGTATCGAACCTACTTAATAGGAAAAAACTAGCATGTTTGATCAACCTGACATGAGATTCACCTTGTGAAGAGTTATCCTTCAATTATATCAATTATCAAGCTTTAGTTCTGTGGTATCTTTTTTCTCTTGAAGGTAAGAGGGACTCTACATGTAATGTTATCCGTGGTCACGTGTTAAACCATCCCCCCTTTAACTCATCAGGTGGATGCTTTTTGAATGAAAATAACCAATTTGAGGCTGCGTTAGCTTAAGTCTCTTGAGTGGCTATTATATGATGCTACAGATTGATGAATTGCACCGTGAATGAACTAGTAAATGTGATCATAATTGGCATAGTTGGTTTTCATCCACACACTTCTATATTGATGTATTTAAACGTATCTCCTTTCTTTTTGGGTGTTTGTTCATTTACATATATTCTTCTTTTCTTATCCTACTATCGAGTCTAATCGACACCTTGTAAAACAGGTTGGCTTCAAAATGTTTCTAGGGGTCACTGCGTCTGTGACTAATTGGGATGTGGAGGGAACGTCTTGTAGCCTCATTTTGGAGGATAATCCACTTGTAGACTTTGTTGAGCTTCCAGACACTTGTCAAGGTTTATACTACTGCAACATACTAAGCGGAGTTGTCAGGGGAGCTCTAGAAATGGTACGTTTTGCTTGGTATTTTGAACTCTTCCCACATGTTAGTTTCACTTGGCTTAGCATTTTTCTTGTAATTGGTGAAATAGATGTGGGGAGGGGTGTGGTGGGGCCTTTGGGTTATACAGCAACTATATAGAATTATAGACAATTAGGATTCATTTGGTAAGCGGAACGGGACAACAAACACTTGTCCCAAGTCCCAAGTTTGGTGTGACATTAGAAGTGGGACGGGACAAGACTAAGTGGGACAAAAATGCATATAGGTGGAACAAACTTGTTGTCTCATAGTTGGCGCAACTTGAGACTAGGACAGTATGGGACTGAGTGTTTTTGTCCCGCCAAAATAGGTGGAACAAAATTTGGGGAGATGGGACAACATTGGTAAATTACTAAACTACCCATGTCAAGTTAAAACACTCTAAAATATTCCACAATTTTTTTACAAGTCTACCTTACTCTTCTTCCATCCAGTTTTGTCTTGTCTTGTCAATCTCGTTTGCGTACCAAATGCTTCATCAAGGAAGTTCCAACCACTTGAATAATTAACATAATACAAAATAAAAATCATTTATAAAAAGCATGGTCTTGTTAAAAATGACATAGAGTTGGTTGTTTGCAACACCTAGTGGTTTTTCCTTTTTTCTGCTGCTGTTAAAATTTTTTTTAACAAAAGGAGCCAATTCGAACCTGCATCCTCTTAGGCCGATGCAATGACATTACCATTTGCCAATAGAATACAATCACTTTTGTCAACTCAGGGGAGCACGCATCAAACTAAAGCAGGTGTTTCTCTAAGATCTCTATTTTTTTCCAATCGTGTTGAAACGAATAAAGCAGGGGCACGGGCATCTACTGGTACGTGGGACAAGACAGAACAAAAATGTGTTGCTCCACGTTCGATGCGACATTTAGACCTGGACAAGACTGAGTGGGACCCCAAAAAGGTGGAACAAAGCTAAGGGAGATGTGACAAAATCAATAAATTACTAAACTACCCATGTCGAATTAAAAGCCTAAAACCTTGCACAGTCCTTTGACTTGGCAAATATCTACACACACAAAACTGGAACCGACCTAGAAAGATTGAACTTGAGTATAAACTTAGCCGAATTCATCCAAGACCCAAATTATGAACTCAAACATGTTTGTATTCAGAAATGATAAGCTCGTACCCTCAATGGAAACAACAATCAACCACACAATTATGTAATTTGATGGAATTAAAGTGAAGACAAGAAAATCACACGATTTACGTGGGAAAACCATGGGTGGAGGAGACTACCAAGAAGTCCACTATCAGGCTTGATGTTTACAATACTTGGAAGTGGAGAAATTTACAGATTTTATGCTACTACAATGAATATATAAGTTGGAAGAAACTACCGATAATTTTCTTGAGAATACAGCAGCAAAAGATGAAGAAACCGTATAAAAACTGTCCAACAGCCTTTGGGGCGGCTTCCCGGCGACTAAATGGGAAGGTGCTCGGGTTTCCTATGCTGAGAACCACATCGACTAATGTGGGTTTGCAAGCCGCTTAAACACGATCAATTTCCAGCTTCCTCTCAATGCAGACTTTTGGAAGTCAAACTAATTTCAACCTCCCTACCTTACTCTCGCTCGTCCAGTCTAGTCAAGTCCTGTATGTGTACCAAATGCAGCCTTAGGGGTTGTTTGGTTGGTTTTATATTAATCCTGTATGGATAAAGTTTTCGGTCTGTATGGAATGGGAAGATTTTTGTTTGGGAGGGTTTTTTCATAGATACAAGGAGCGTGTTTTTAAATTGTTAAAATTATTATGTAAGTCACTTTCTATATTACTAAGTCACTACCAAATAGTCATGTATAGCTGAGTAGCTGACCAAATAAGTTGTGAGTCTCATTAAGATGATAGACATACGCTTACTAAATCAGTCCTTGCCCATGTTGGTTTGGTGTCGATGGATGTAAATAATCCCCAAAGTTTGTGTTAGACAAGCCAAATTAATATTAATGAAATACATTAATTCAGGTATCGATGAAGACTGAAGTGACTTGGGTGCGTGATATGCTTAGAGGAGATGATGCATTTGAGTTGCAGGTAAAGCTTCTGAAGCAAGTTCCAGAGGAGTACCCATACAAAGATGATGAGTAAGTTACATACATCTATGTATTTCTCCCTCTTCAATAATATATACATATATATGTATATGCTTTTTATCGGTTATGGATTTGGTTATAATGATTTATATGTTAGAATTTCTCGTATTATTGATATGGAAATTGATGCTTCATTTCTTAGTACCTCTTTTGTATCATCATTGGTATTGGTTTAGAGGTCATTTTTGTCTTTTAAGTGCTTAAACTACAATTTATTTTGAAACCTAATGTAGATTAAGAGGACCCTGGATGCAAGATCATCCATTTTAGGGTCTGTCTATTATGCAGGATTTAGATGTTGTGGAAGGATTTGTAATTTGAAGATTTTGAATCCTTGGTTTGGAATGGAGTAAATGTGGGTAAAAAAGTAAAACATGAATAGTTTTAAAATAGTTAAGCAATGTTTTATTAATTGGTTATTACAAAATGAATGTTTGACATATTTTTAGAACGTTGTGAGAAACCAACTACCTCTTCTGATTTCTAAATCTTATGTTTGTGGGGCTTTCTTTTAAACCAAGGATTGGATTGAAATGAAATTCCAAATTCCGTAAACTAAATTGGTCCATACCATGTTTTTACTAGGTAAGTGGTAGGGATGGGATCAAGAACGGAATGGTACCAAATTTTTCTGGGACTAAATAGTAGGACTGAAAATCGAACTGTATGTACCGGTTCGGGTTTGGGAAGGGAAAATCGATAGTAGGACCATTTAGGACTGAAAATATGAAAATGTATCAAAATTAATTTGCAAACCAAAATATCTTCATAATGTTCCAAATATGTTTCAAAAATAATCCTAAACAATTAAAAGTTTATAATCAAATATATGTAGCGGTACCAACTTTTTTATGGTTATTTAGGGGCACCGATTTTGGATAATTATGGATAAAGTTTGGGTAGTTTGGAGATTACAAATCTTGGTTGGATAAAGATACTTGAGAAGTCCTTTTAAAAAAAGTGTCTTTTAATATTTCGTTTTAGTTTCAGTTTTTTTATTTTTTTTTTCTGGAAAATTCTGTATCAAAATCGGACCAAATGCATGGTACCGGTTAGGGTTTGGTGTGGTACCAGTTCAGTTCAGGAAAAATGGTCCTCGAGGCTCATCTCTAGTACATGGTATTGACTGAATAAGAATAACGTTGTTTACTAACAATCTTAGCCACAATGTTGTCGGCTGAGATATTGTCTTAGGGTTTGTTTGGCGGTTACTGATATAATGCATAATGAAATATGGTGGTTTGGTAACTATTGAGAATGAAATCAGGGCTCTGAATGGTTAAAAGGCTGCCTATGATACAAAATCATTCAAAGGGTCTTGCAACCATTAAGAGGTAGCCCATTTTTTCTTTGCCAAACAAGATTTATCTCTTAACGATTCAAATACTACCTCTTTTTAATGGACCTTTTAAGAGGTAAACAAAAAGCCCCTTAGTAAGGATCATCAGTCTTGTTTATTCAGTCAACGCTTGCCTATTTTAGTTGGTTTATGTTGGTAAACATCCCCTTGTTCACGCTCCATCTCCCTCTCTTTTCTTCTCACACCGTTTGGAAGTGCATTTGATGATAAGCACTTATCAACTTTTCCAAAAAGTTAAAAGATTTTGCCTTCTCAAAAAACTGTTTATTGTTTTCCCAAAAAGCCATAAACATCTCATCTAAGCACTTCAAAACAGCTTATTACTTTCTCAGGAAGCTAATAAGCTCAACTAACTATATGGCTTATTCTCTTCAAAGTTCACCGGTTCAAGATTTGAAAAATCATCAGGAATTGTTGTTGATTATTCTTCAGTGTCATTTTGGATCAGTAAACAAAAGAAAGACATAAGTCACATGAGGAAATCATATGAAGTAAGTCATTTTATATATTGAGCCCTAATAAATAGTAGGTTTTAATATCCAAAAAAGAGAAAAAGGAAACTAAAACCCAAATTAGTAACTTAAAAAGACAAATACTCTTGATTATGATGTTGTTCAGTTTCAAATAATAAATTTGGAACATAGAAGCCGTTAGAAACAGATTAGTTGAAGTATTTTTGTTGATTAGCATGAATATATTAACATAGGTTAAATGCGTTAAAATAAAATATATTTCGTTTTCTTTTCTATTTGGAGAAGTTCATTTTAGCAAACGTGACAAAACATTTGAGAGAATTTTATCTACAACATTCCAGTATTTAGGCTGTGTTTGGCAAACTAACATATAAGCTAGCTGGTAGCTTATGAATAAATTATGTTTGGCAAAAACTAGCTTATATGAGTATGTAAAATGGCTACAAAGGGTATATTGGGGTTTAATAATTAATATTAATAAGGGTACAGTTGGAAAAAACTACAAAAAACTCCTAAAAAGCTACTCCACGTAGCGTTTTAATAAGCTAGCTTATGGTACATGTTTGGATAGACTAGCTTATCAGCTAGCTTATTTTTGCCAAACACAGCGTTACACCTTTTTTCAATTCATAAACTTATTATATGTTTTGTTTAAAATTTATTATATGTTTAGTTGGCACATCACGTTTTGATATAATTTACAAAAACAAACTTCATTCATGGTCCATTTCTAAAACCTATATGTTTATTATTAAATGTTGACTTCAAGTCTTCGAATATTAAACAAATATGTATCTTTTTTGTCCATTTGTATGGTCTAACATTTGATACATTAAATATACAATTTATATAATATTCGGCATCTTTTTTTTATGTGGTTGTAGTCTTTTCACATTGATCTACATGAATAATAAACCTACTAAATTAATAATACTATATATATATATATATACACACACACACACAATATCATATGGTACACCTATAGTCCAAAAACCGTGTTTTTTAGCCTAAATTGGTCATTCTCACTAACTTCGTTAGTATACGCGCCCTTGACCCCATCATGCAACCTCATATGATTTCCAAGAACATTCATACCTAATTCTATATCTCAAAAAATTAAAATTGAACTCTAAACATATCTAGAACTCAAAATTATAAATAAAATCAACACAAACTTATATAAATCCATATATGAAATTAAAACCCAAATCAAACTTGTAAAGTTCATTCATAAAAATCAAACCATAAACAAATTTATACAAATCTTCTAATGAGAACCCTTTATACAAATCTTTTAGTCAAAACCGTCTTGCAATCTCAAAAACAATCGCCTCCCTTCTTGTTTAACCCAACCGTTTTGAATCTCCGATGAACCCCTACCCTTTAAATCTCCGACGAACCCCACCCCTTGATTCTTCGGCTACCCCAATCCCCCTCCCATGCTCTTTCTTTGGCCAAATCCCGCCTCCTTAACCATTCACTACTATGAGCCTAGATGAAAACGAAGACCCTCAATGAAAACTAAAACCCTATCAGAGTCATCATGGGTGGTTCTGTCAAAGCCGAAGGTGTCATGGAAGCTTAAGGTGTTGTGGAAGTCAAACCCTCCCCTAAATTTCGGTTTCCCTCCTCCTTATTTAAATGGTCGGTTCACTTTTTATTTCCCTTCTCGAAGAACTTTGGAGAAGAACCCAATCTAATCCATGATGGAAATCTAGATGCAGATTATAGGGGGTGGTGGTAGTTTTTGGTTCTAATTGTGTTCTTTAGGAGAAACCCACCGATTGTGATTATGCCTTTATTAACATTTTGTTTGGTGTTCATCGATTGGGAGAGAGAGATAAATTCAGACTAATATTTAGTTTTTTATTTTAGAAATGTTTTTAGGGGTTTGATTTCATGTATATATTTGTATAAGTTTGTTTATGAGTTTAATGTTCATGAATGGATTAATATAAGTTTGATTAGGGTATCAATTTCATGAATGGATTTGTATAAGTTTGATTAGCGTTTTAATTTCATGTATGGATTTGAATAAGTTTATGTTTTGATTTTGAAATCTAGATATGCTTTGAGTTCAATTTTAAATTCTTGAGATCCAGATTTATGTATGAATGTTTTTAGAGATGAATACAAGGTTAACGATGATAGGTAAAAGGACTATAATTCCCCTCACATTGAGGAGCACATGATGGGGTTAACGGAGCCCAAAATATCTGGAGTTAGTGGAGGGACTGATTTGGGCTTAAAAAACACGGTTTTTGGACTACAAGTGAATTTTTATGATTTCGAGGGGCCAAAACCCAAAAACATACAAGAGAGCATGCAACGTGAGGACAAAATGAAAGTTTGGCTGCAAACTCAAATTTCATTGCGAACGTGAGGACACTTGAGAGCACGTCATGTGGCATATCCCGTTTGAATAATCATGTATTATTCAGACTTAATAATAAACATTCAGTATTAGACTAAATAATACAACATTTAGTTTGAATAATACATGATTGTTCAGGCTGAATATGTCATATAGTGCTTGTTTATGTAAAAAATTACACCAGTCGATGTCGAATAAATTGTGTGAGGCTTAACCGTCG
>LUCG01009831.1:0-15343 GCA_001633085.1 Carthamus tinctorius | reverse complement strand
CAAACCGGTTCAAGGCTCGGCCCGGCCCGGCCCGAACCGAACCCGAAGTTTGGCCATCACTAGATCGCACTCTACTTTTTCTATTTCTGGAAATTTTTCAGAGAGGCTGTTTTAGTAAAAAAGAACTCTGAAAATGAAAATATGATATTGACATTGAGATATATATAATTTTATATGCATATGTATGTATATAAGAAAAAACATAATGTGCTACTTATTTAACCTTATTTACTTATTTAACCTTATTTCAACACAATTAAATTTATGCAGCAGTACCAGTGAGGCTGAGGCAGTCCTCCCAGGCTCCATATTTTGAAGAGAAGGTACCACCACCACCACCATCAGTTTGCTGCGCGTATTCGGAAATAACCGTACGAGCACAAACATCCCAAGTGCGTACCATCTCCTCAAGTGACATGGGTTCCGAAAGCTGCCTAACACAACTACCGAACCGCCACTGTGCTTTTACCGAAAGCTCCTCGTATTCCTTGCTGTCCAACCATATATACACACCATTGTCAAATATCTAAAATAACCTTCCAAGATACAAAAAAGTTAACCAAACTAAAAAGAAAAGACAGAATATCCCACCCGAAAGTAAAGTCTGTTTCCCCGCTTGCAGAAAGAGTTAGAAAAAAATTTAGAAAGTAACGAAATGATACATTTTGGCAATTTCAGAAAAGATTGCAAAAGTGGGTACTTAGATAAAAAGCACACAGAACCTCCTAAATGGAAGTATCTATACCCATCCCAGGGTTCTGGGGTGGACCCAGGAAAATTTTTAAACGGTGGCACCATTTGACTATAAGAATCATGTATAGAGATATTTTTCACAAAGTCAATATTGGTTTAGTGGTTGGTTCATTGCTTTTCAAATGAAAGGTAGTGTTCGAATCTTCTTAATTACAATTTTTTTGGAAACATAATAAATATGATATTAAAAGTTAAAACTAGGAAAACGACTCTAACAAGATCTGAACCCTAGACCTTACCTTTGAAAAGCAAGGAACCAACCAACTCTAACCAAGGGAATTGTGTCTTTATTGCGGTTTCAAAATATATATGGTGGCACACAACAAATTAATACGGTGGCACTTTTTACATCCTATATTTTTTTACACTGCGACGGAGGAACGATACAGTGGCACGTGGCACCGTTGGCACAAAGCTAGGTCCGCCCATGCATGGTTCCAAGGTATATCCATTCCAATCTCATATTTGGTAGGTTTGAAATCCCACAAACATAGGATTTTGAAATCCCACGGGGGTGGCTGGTATATTTCAGAGAATTTTGTAGGACTTGTATGTAATAATAATATTCTAAAAAATGTTAAAAATATTTGTTTTGTAATAATCAATTAATAAAAAGGTAATTTAAATGTTTTTATAAATTATTTGTAGAATTCAATACCGTCCCAAATGCAAATCTTTCTAATTCCAAATCCTTTCACAAGATCGAAATCCCTTGAAACCATTCCATCAAACCAAACACCCAGGAGGAGGAAAAAGAAAGATTTCTTACCTGATGTCAACTGGAAACTTATCCAGGAGTATTGGGGAGCAATTTGGATAATTTGCAGGAACAAGCAATCGCAATGGTTGTATAGGTGACTGCACATCATCAATACAAGAAAAGCTCAACTCCACACAGAAAATGCTAATGATGGCATGATATATATAGGGGATGATTCATGTGAGAAGAAGTGCAAATAATTTGAGGATCGCTGGAACTAATTTCGTAGTGTGTATTCATTGAAAAATATACACTATAAATTTCACCAAAATATGTATATTCGTAATTCGTTAATGAATATAATCACTTGTATTTGTATTCTGTCAACGAATATATTCAACAGCTAATATACGCTACAAAATTAGTTCCCTCATTCTCAAATTATTTGCGCTTCTCATTGGAACCGGTCTCTCTCTCTCTCTCTCTATATATATATATAGAGGAAAGTTCAAATGTGAACCACTTTTTCATTGTGAACGTGAGGACGAATCTCAACCACTCACCCGNAATAAAGGCGGCTTTGACCGTGGTCCCCCACTTTAATAATCTCTACCCTCCCATGAATCGCGTCCACCGTAACCGAAGATGTGAGCCACGTGGCGCACTATTGGTTCTCCTCACATTCACAATGAAAAAGTGGTTCACATTTGAACCTACCCCTATATATATATATATATATATGAGTGTTAATCAAATAAAAACTGTGTAAACCAATAAAAGGGTATAAACTGTGTAAACCAATCCACATCTTTAATTTTCAAAAACGTTTCCGTATTTCACATTTCCATATTTCCATAACCATTGACTTACCATATATTTCACATTTCCATATTTCCTATGAATTCATATCCTCCTTTGATTTTTTTGATCAACGGCTATGATTAGTTTACACAGTTTATATATGTATATATGTATAAAGTTACCTTTTTTTGTTAACCACCTAAAGTGTGTTAACTTTGTTAACCGATCTAACCGTCCAATAATTAAATCTACGGTTGAAATAAAAGTATATAAGATGCTGTAACCGCCTATTTTGGAAAAAGAAAAGAAAAAAATTTGGAAAAAACTACCCCAATGGAATTAATCTTAGCCGTTGATTGCATTTGATCAATGGTGTGCATTAGTTAACACAGTTAACAAAAACTAACTTGTTAACAAAAGAAGGTAACCCTGTATACACACACACACATATATATAGGGTTGGGTTCCAGTGAGGAGTTGAGTTAACGTGAGAATTCCGTTGGATGCACATTAGGATGAGATGCACCAAGATGCACCGGATCAATCCTCGTATCAAGCACGTTCCATGGGTGGGCTTGATTCAAATCCACTTCTTACGCTTTCCATGTCAACTCAACTTCTCACACGATCATTTGCCTATATATAATGTATGCATATAAAATACTGTCAAAGTAAAGTAACACACCATTTGGGGTGAAGCATATTGTGACTTAAGGTTTGGAGCAAGAGCTACTGCAATAAATGAGCACTTAACAATGGTTCCTTTACCACCACCTGCATCTTCCTGGCTGATATCTACCACAGTATCAATGAGTCCCTGGTTTATATCTCTTATTTCTTCCAATAGGGGATGGCTCGTCTGCAACAATTTAACATAAATATAAACATTATCAAGTGCATCAGACATAAAGTCGTTTTTGTTTTTTTGGAAAATATTATCCTCCATATCCATATGTAACTTGGGAAATTAAATACAAATCCTAACATACATATTAAAGTAATACCTCCTCAATCCGGGGCCTTTTTATGGTAGAAGTTGCAGTTGACTCCAACTCTGAAGCTTCCACATAATTTAAATGGTTAAAGCTATGATTTACATTGCTAGCGGATGATGCAACATTTAAGGGGATTGCACTGGTAAATCGTTTCATTTTCCTTGTTCCATCGAAAGTTGTTGCTTGAAGATGGATTTTGGTCATGTCAATCAAGTCATCCCCAACTGCTGCTCTTGATCCATTACCTGGTGCCGATCCAGCAATTCTATCAATCATACTAACAACCGAACCAATGTCGCTAACTGAGGCACTCAAGGATTTTGATGAAATCGACTTTACCTATGAAAGTAAATAAAAAATCCAACATTTTAGCCCAAGAAAAGCTAAAAGCACACAATTTTATGTTATATGATAGCAAGTTTAGAACCAATTACTGACCACTTTGAGTAAGTGGTCTATGGGCTGTTCTATAGCACTTGACTTTGCGGAAACAACTGATGTCCCATTTCCGTTATTTCCATCTGGACTTGTGAACTCTGCAAGCAAAGGAGAGGCTGATATTCCAGGTGTGCCAATAGCGAGAGACTGAGTAGGAGCAGTTGGTTGCTGTCCAATATTCCCAGCGTTAGAAAGTGATGACACACCAGAATTAACTTTCTCGGACTCTCCGTGCATATGAGACGTAGAGGGAGTCGACGGAGATGACACAATAAATGGTGAGTTTGCAGATTGCAAAGGTGTACCGGATTTAGTAAGAGAATTCAGCAAGTTTTGCTGGTCCATTTGAGGAGATGGATGCTGGGGAGTCAGTGGAGAAGAAGCCTGAAGCAGTTGAGGCGAAAATGGAGCTCCTGACTTCAACTGTTGGTGATAAGCTGGGCGCTGAACATGCTGCTGCAAAGATTCCGGCTTCACACCAATCTGCTGTCTTAGTTTCAACTCATTACCATCATTCATCTGATGCAGCTGAGCTAGTTGGTTCATTTGCAACTGCCCGTTTTGTTGCTGCTGCTTTGTTTGTCGCTGAAACTGCTGCTGCAATAGTTGTTGTTTATGCAGATATTGCCGATACTGAAGTTGCTTCAATTGCTGATGTTGAAGCATGCTAGAATTTGGCTGCAGAATACCCATCCCTCCCTGAGAAGACAAAGGATTTATGTTTACTTGTTGAGGACCACCGACCACCTGCTGCAATGCGTTCATTGTGCTATTCTGTCCTGGATCGAGATTGGAAGTAGGCTGTGTTGCACTCATCATGTTCTGCTGTGCATTTGAAGCCCCTGGTGAAGGAAGGACAGAACTATGCTGCAAACTACCCATATTATTCTGTTGCATCGCTGCCATAGTGCCCTGTAAGTTCACCGATTGCATCTGATTTTCTTGTGGCACATGTGATTGTGTTTGCTGCAGAGAATGAATATGTTGTGGAGGAAGTGCTTGTGTTTGCTGCGGTGGGACCCCAGGCTTGCGCTTATGTGGGCTAATGATATTAATGATCTGCCTCTCATATATACCCAGTTTTTCTTTATAGTTGGGAGATATGTTGCTCTTGGGAACTTGCAGGAATGCCATATAACGATCCAATGCATGTTTAATCATTTTCAGCTTCTCAACTTGCTCACTCTTTGGTTGCTGAGGAAGAGAATCATGCTGGAGAACAAAGTCACTCGTAAAATCCAGAAAAGGAAGAGTACATTAACTTCATATTTGTAGTTCAACAATACAACATTTTTGCATAATTAGGATGGTTTTTACGTCACTATCTGATTCTCTAAAGAAACTAGCAGAAGACTATTTGGTACGCGAACAGTTCTCGATGACTGGACAAGTGAAAGAATCATGGAAGGTTTTAATTTGATGTGAGTAGTTAGTTTAGCAATTTACCAAAGAATGAGTAACTTTGTAGAACTAGGAACATTCTACGCCCTGCTACCAAATTTCTAGATTCTTTTCTATGCATCAAGAGAAATCCAGAAAATACTACAAGTTCAAAAAAGGTAAGCTGAAATGTTCTCTATAATTTCGTAGCGAAATCTAAGGCCCTATTTGGTTTGCATGAATGGAATGGATTTGTGAGGATTTGGATTTCAAATCCATTCCAATCCCGCATTTGGTTTGCAGGCTTGTTCGAATCTGAAATCTTAGGATTCCTTTGAAATCCCTCAAACATGGGACTTTGAAATCCCAAGGAGATGGCTAGGATTTCATAGGATTTGTATATAACAATGTTTTAAATATGTTAAAACCATTTGTTTTTTACTAATAAGTTAAATAAAAGGTAATTTAATTATTTTTATATTTTTTTAACAATTTATTTTATAAATAACGGAAATTCAAATCCATTCCAAATCCTACAAACCAAATACACAAAAGGACTCCAAATCCAAATCCCTACATGAAATGCATTCCATTCCATTCCTACAAACCAAACGGGCCCTAAGGATTTTTGGTGACTTACATAGAGACTGCTTGTTAGGCAATTGAAAAGGCACCGATTGGATGCCAACGGGTGCTCGTGTGAGACACCTCATGAACTAGGGAAATCTTAATAAGAGACAAACACCAGAAGTTATGGTTGTTTGAAAATGGTTACCAGAAAGCAACTTACCTGCTGCAATTTGCCTATAACTTTCTGGTACATGTCGTTCAACTCTGGCATATACTTATCCTTCATAGCTTTCATCTGCAAACAGAAGAATATTCACGTTCAAAACCTACAAATCAAAACAAATCAATAATTGTATTCGCAGATCTTCAAAAATTTACAGTAGTAGAAGACACATAGCCAATTTTGTTGCTTTTCTATGCTAATATTTAGGGTTTGGAAAGATGTATTACTACCAATGAAAAAAAAATCTTATATGTGAGGTGTGTGGGCCTGAATGTGACAATACACAATGGAAACCTTAATACACAAGCACTCCTAAAGTTGAGCAGGGATGTCCATAATCACAACTTTTCTATCAATTAAATTATAAAAGCTTTTAGTAGAGGCAACATTGAGCAAGTTGGTACTTGGCTAGAATATAAACAGGCTAGTTGAAAAGATACGAGAAAATTAACTCCTAGACTTTAAGATAAATGCAAACTGTTGGCGATCAACAAAAGTTGAGATAATATATATGACAAAAGAACATATTCAACGCAATAGGTCTCCACATCAATAAGGCCCCCAAACTAAAATGATTTGATACATAATTGACGCTAAAATGTGCTTTCTAAAATGACACGACTGGCAATGAAACTCAAAATAGACTGAAATTTGGTATAAACTTCTTCAAATTTGATAGAGATGGATGTTCAAACTGACAATTAACATCTATGATGGCATCACTAAGCTATGCAACTCAGCTCTATGAAACATCAAACCATATGTTCCTTTAATTAATATTCCATGTTGGTAAGATGGTTCATGGACAACTCTTGATGAACATGGTGAAATGGAGGGAACATTGTCAAATAGCATAACTTCTTTGATTATTTGGCAACAGATTTAAGATTTGCAAGAAAATTAGGAACAGATATGCAGAATAAAGAGGAAGCTAGATCAGGAGTTACATGAGTGGATCCTACACCACCAGTGTGACAAAATGAGCCAGTAGCAATGCCAACATGCAAGCATAATTTGTTTAACTATAAACAAAATATTTGTACTTTTGTCATGTGGATCAACTATTGTAGAGCATGTGCACAAGATATACATCATGTGATAAAGTAATACTAGGACTGGACTGTACCTAAGAAAAGAAAATGAAGAAGGGAAGCTCTTCCACACACAAATCTCAACAGAAGAGGAGACCTTTGTTTGTAAGGCCAGATGGAATTCGAGAATCAGAAGAAATGGGGTGATTAGAATCATCATAACCCTACTACTTGCAGTAGTGAAACTACACATTACTAGTATCAGGCATCATTGCACCCAAAACAAATTAAATCAATAAAATATCAGATGGGACTAAGGTGCAATCGAAAATAAGCAGAAAATCATATCAGCCAAGACAGTTTTCTACTAAAAGCTAACTTGACATTGAAGATTCTGTTATTCGAATATGAAAACAGAACAAATATAAAAAAAGAAAGAAAATATCCAGGTCAAGAATGCCTACAGGTAGTTTATAGATACAGGAATAGCTTATTGATCTAACCCATAGAACAGGTGCAACTATCAGAAACTAGATCAAAATATCATTATGACTGTAAACAGACTTTATAAATTAGTAAAGTTGAAAACAACAAGAGTTAAGAAAACAAAAATAAAAGTGATTCAATTTTACAGTTTGATAATTCCCAAAAACCAATATAACTTTTAGATTCAAGTCAAATTTTAACCAAGAAGTGAAGGTCTCGTTAAAAAGATTTTAATGCATTTATAAGATATTAGGAGATATCAAATACAGAATAATAGTACAAGGAGAAATAAGAAGGCAAAGGTGTCGATGAAAAAAAGCCATTCAAACAAAAAGCTCAAGATGAGAGAGAAAATGTCTGTTACCATCTTCAGTCTCAGAAAATAAAAATACTCTACTTTTTTTTTAATAAGGTTCACCTGGGTTTGCCAAGGCTACATCCTTGGTAATTTTTACCGAGAGCTAAAGCATGCTCCCCTGGGAATAATACTCAGTGGCCCCTGGTTGCTCACCCCCGGATTCGAACTTGGGTGGGTTTTTCCCCAACACCAAGCCTTAACCAGTAGGCTGCCCCATTGGGGTTATGGGCAACCTACTTATCGGTAATGAATTCGCTTGCTTGTTTCTGTTCTTTGAACACAAACGATGAAAAATCAAGCTTATATCCTTCAATTCTTTTAAAAACAATTTGATGCTTTGTTAAGTTCAGAGCATTCTGTTTCTCACTTCAACTAAATAAGCATATAATTTCATGTAGAGCACCTTCTGGTACACCTCCTCTTGCCAATCTCCACCATTTGGATTTCCTGTCTGAGCTGTGGAATCTGATGATGCTACAGAAGAATAAAAACTTGTAGATGTTACTTCTATAATAAATAAGCCTTCTAGAAACCAAATATATTGGAAGCAGCATTATAGTACAACTATAAAAATTTAGTTGTGACAATTATAAATTTGCATTAATCAAAGTAATCGCAGGCAATTGATCAGATACTTCCACAAAAATGCCTAGGAATAACCATATTACAGATAGCATCGTGGAATGATATGGTAGGAGTAACCATATTACAGATGGAAGTGCTTAATGAAACAAGGACAGGCATGAAAGAATAAACAAGGAAAAGCATAATCCGTAAACCGTACATGTACGGGGGTGTGCAAAAATTCAACCGATCCAATTAAAACCGATCGATGAGGATTGGATATCCAACTAAAATTGGATCAAATCAGATAGAAACTTTCAACATCTAATTTGGATCAGACAGTTCTTGGATGATAGTCCAGAACCGGCCAAAACCGACCGAACCGATTATCCATCCAATTACCATCCAATCATCATCCAACTACCCATCCAGCTCCAATCATCATCCAACTACTCATCCGATTAATAATTTTTAAAGGATAATCAACAATTATTTTAATATTAGATATACAATATATATATATAATAAAACAATTAATCATCCATTGGATGTCGGATGAATCCAATCCGACTAATGATGGTTGGATCCAATCCAATCGAATGGATATCCAATAAGAATATCCAATGGATGGAACCGAACCAATCCAAATATCCATTGGATTGGAAAAATCCAACGTCCAATGGATGATTGGATCGGTTCAGCTCTCCTCACATCCATTGGATGTCAACTGATGAACATCCCTTGATGTACCCATATCTCGGAACTAGTTCACTAATAAGTTTCATCTGTCAATTGCTGATCCATTATTCCAAAGCAATGCAACAAGATAGAACTGTCACCACCAAGCTGTGACTTCAGAATACTGCCACATAAACACATTTGTGTATATAACTTACTTGATGAAGCCTCTGGTATAGGTCTCTGTTGTTGTAATAGTTGTTTCTGCTGATCTATTACATTTTGCTGCTGAAATGCACCTGGTGTTGGCAGCCTCTGTTGCATATCACGTTGTGACAAATTTGGCTGCAGTTTTGTATTTAATTGGTGCTGCAACTGACCTGGCTGTGTTTGTAATTGTGGTATCACCTGCTGCTGTAATTCTGGTTGTGACCGTTGGCCTTGTGTTGGCTGATTCTGTTGTGGAATTGAGACCTTAGACTGGAGCAGGTGTGCTGAATGTTGATTGTTCACCATGGTGGAGTTACCAGATTGAGTTCCAAGTATCTGGTGCTGCTGTTGTTGTTGCTGACCAGTGGAACTACTTTGAGGGCCCAAATGTTGCTGATGCAGAGCAGAGAAGTTGTTATGTTGACCAATTGAGTGCTGCTGCACATTAGAAAGATTACTCTGCTGGCCCAGCAACCTTGACTGTTGCTGCTGCATTTCAGAATAGTTACTTTGTGGTCCTATGAGCTGGTTGTGTTGCAAGTTTATCGCACTCGTCTGCTGCTGGTGGACGATGGACGGTTGTTGTTGTTGTTGTTGCTGTCTTTGTTGCCTTAGGACCGTTTGTTGATGGTGTTGCATCACAGGTTGTGCTGATTGAGGAGCAATAGGTTGCTGATTTTGTTGAACAGTAGAGAGAGAAGATGGTTGCAACATTGTAGGCTGCATAACAGATTGTTGAGATGGTTGGAAATGACTAGGCTGCAACAAGCTCTGATGCTGTTGCTGAATGTGTGATTGCACTGAGGTTGTACTATTATTCTGCTGGAGCTTTTGCTTAGCGATTTGATGTAACTGCTGATGATAAAGATAATGCTGTGAGTTTTGGGACTGCTGTTGTTGTTGCCTTCCAGGCATCTGCCTTTGACTTGCGAAATTGTTGGAAGGCATCCCTTGCCCCCCCATACCATTTCCTACAGGGTTAGAAATGTTGATGTTCTGCAAGCCTGAAATATTTGGCATGGTGGACTGTGATAAGCCACTGCCGGGTGGTAATGCAGACGATACACCAGTCGAACCTTGCACTCCAGAAGAAGCAATGTTATTGTGAGGTAAAATCTGCTGACCTGCTTGAGGATGATTACAAGGTACAGGAACAGGAAGTGATTGGCCTTGGTTATTAGCTTGCTGCTTGCCCTGAGAACCTACAAAAATACAATGTTAGGGAAAACAAAATTTGAAGCTGACTGAAAGGATTCTGGAAGCATGAGGTACAAGCAGTCAGAAATCTATATTATTATTATTACTGACCATGATTAGTATGCATATTTGTAAGATAAGAACATAAATATTAACAAAACCAAGGAAACAAATAATGTAAGACTCCCAAACTAGGGAATCAACTGTGAGAAACTATGACCATCCATGTGTACTCAAAGGGTTAACCACCAAGAATTTCATACTACTTCCTGATCTGGAAGCCTCATAGTCCTTTAGTTTGTAACACCAGAAAAGCAATGATCTTGAGGCTGTTTTAGCTTATATTTCCCCCTTTTTAGGTTGTAAATAATAAGAACCAAGCAAGCATACCTCAAGATTTGAAGCCCAAGTTGGTTTACTTGTCAGGGCCAAGCTTGAAACTATACATTTGAGAGCAATTGGCATAGGAAATATGTTCTCTAAGGAATTATGAGCACATTCACTATTGTTGCTCCAAATCCTAAATGATCCTAATAAGAAAAAACCTTCGACATCATATCTTAAATGACCCAGAGAAAGCTCATAAATGAGCTTAAACAAAAACCATCGGTTTCAATGACACTTTAAAGCCTATATGATTTTCTATATGCATTATAGAAAATCTTTTAAATTTGAAAGGAATTAGTTATTGATGCCAGTTACTAGATTTGGTAAGTATGTCATACCCATTCCATCCCATGAACACTAGTTTCAAATTTGAAGTAATCCTGTAGAACAAAATCAATATCGCAAATACATTCGTCATGGCCATGGTTTTAAAAAGCGTGTGAAGCGTATGCCTTGAGGTGCGCCTCGCGAGGCGGTCAAAAATCGCACTTGAGGGGGCGCCTCTCAATCCCCGGACGAGGCAAACGCCTCTGTTGTCTGAGGCAGTCAGGCATGAGGCGGTGGTGAGGCATACGCCTTAATACAGGGGCTAAATTATTTAAAGAGATGACTAAACCTTCTCTATTTCTTTTTTGAAAACCTTGTTCTTCTCTAGTTTTCCTAAGCCCTATTTGCTATTCGTCTTTTGTCGTTCGTGAGTTCCATTTTTCTCCCATTTTCTTTGCATTTTCTCCGATTCTCTTTGGTTCACAAGACTACTATGTATATGTATATATTATATACTAGATATACTTCTTCTATATCTACTCTTAACGACATGTCACGATCACAATCACACTTCTAATACCGGTATTTAATACTTTGTTATGTTATTCATACACACACACACACATATATATGTAATTCATAGATCGATATTTTTTCTTTGTAATTATATCTATATTTCATGATTGAATAAAATGTATGTAGATTCTATTAGTAATATAATATATATATATATATACTGTGTCTTATACTCAAGTATGAGGTGTGTGTATATATATTGCATATATTTTCTGAGTAGAAGCAGTGTGTTGTGTGTGTATATATGTATATATATTTTCTATGGTATATATTTCCGCCTCGGGGCTTACGCCTTGCCTCGTTGAGGGAAAACGCCTTGAGGCACGATTCCATTTTTTAAAGCCTTGGTCATGGCACGAGGTTTAATTGGTGATTTTGCCTTGGAAAACTTTCAAAAGGATAGAAACGTGCAATGTCTGGGTCATCCCTAAAATGACAACTTGTGAGATTTCATGAAATATAGGGACTGATTTATAAACACATAACTTATAGATTCTAGAACAATTCTGAAAAATATAGAAATATACATAATGATATTTACATTTTCGTATAAAACGGGGATGATTTCACAGGATATCTGAAATGCTGACAAAGAACTCACCAGAAAGTCAAAGAGAGCATTGTAAGTACTTTGAAAGTTTGAGCTTATACCTATAAAAGCATAACCATTAAATTGATATTTTAGGATTTTATAGTAGTCTAAAGTACCTGGATCAGAGGGGTTTACACCATTACCAGCAGAGTTGGACTGCAGAGAATTAGCAATAGGATTTGCTGCTCTGTTCTCCAAGGCAAGCAGCTTCATAGATATTCTCCGCATATAATCAGACTGCAAACCAAATGAACAGAAAGTTATGTCTCAATATATCATTGTCTCTTGAATGTACTTCCATTTAAAACAGAGTCCTCTGTGAAATGTTTATTCCACCAAAAAGATACTTAAATCAGCATGGTAAAAAGGTGAAAACCACACATGCACACAACACAAACAACAAAAAGGGCACAAATATACAAACATGGTTTGTCGCTGCACAATAAATCTTCTCCTCAAACCTCAGAGCTATATTCTTAAGTTCATGTAGCTTCTCCGGTCCAGAAAATGCAGGATGCTTCATCAACAAGGTCTCCGTTCTACATAGAAACATGTGTTGGTCACATAAAAGTAATAGTGTTTAAGAGGATATTTATAAATAAAATGTCATCAAACATATTAAACCCCATAATAAACTGAAGCTTACACAAAATAAAAAAAAATAATCCTTGTGTTCTATTATCATTTGCATCATACCATGTATACAAGTAAAAAAGAAAATGGAACTCATAAGGTACCAAATCATTTTGGCGAGAACAAGGGGCAGTAAAGCTTTCGGCTATTTGATGTGTATCCTCAATGAAAAAAAAAAACTGAATGCATGGAAAATCACATTTCGTAAGATGTAATTCTATCTCCTAATATTCCTGAAGTTGGGGAAAAGTTAATTACTACAACCTCGACAAGAAAGCAAATACAGAAATCTGAAAAATACAAAATATTGAGAAAACTAAGAAAAAGATGGAAATCAAATAACAAAACAAAGCTCTAAACTTCAAATCAAGGCAAGGTTTTTTGCTACCCATGTTAGGAAAGAGTGTGAAACAAAAGCATCTCCCTTTGCATTAGCAGCAGCTAAATAAGCAAATAGATACCAAAAACTAAATCAGACATCCAATTAATTTAAAACAGCACAAGCAAACCCAAGAAGCAACAATTGTTACTTATTGGATTAGATTACTAAACTTCGGTTTCAAGCATGATTTCAGAAAGCGTGAGGTGTATGCCTTGAGGTACGCGGCACGACTCGAAGCGAGGCGGCCTAAAATCGCACCTGAGGTGGCGCTTCTCAATCCCCATGTACACCTTGGTTGTTTGAGGCGGTAACCAAGACAGTGAGGCGTGAGGGGGTGGAGAGGCGTATGCCTCACTACAGAGGCTAAACTATCAAAAAATGAAACCTTTGCAGTTTCTTTTTCCAAAACCTTGTTCTTCTCTGGTTCTGCTAAGCCTTATCTGCTACTCATCTGTTGTCCTTTGTAAGTTCCACTTTTCTCCCTTTTTTTCCGATTCTTCTCTAGTTCACCAGAGTATTAAGTATACACTCCTCTTATGTTTTGTCTCTACTACGTGTCACTGTCACAGGCACACTTCTACTCCCACTTTGTTAATATATACTTTTTTCTTTATGAGTTGTGAGCAATATTAATACACACACACACACATATATATATATATATGTTATTAATAGATCAATATTTTTTTGTTGCTATATCCATATTTCGTAATTAAAAAAGTGTATGTCGAACCTTAGTTTCAAGTACACGGACCAAGTAAATGTTGGAGGGTCCTGGTAAACCCCCATTACGATTTACAAATAGACGGAGGGGGTGAATCGTAATTGTTGAGTCTTATTTCTTGTTCAATAAGTCGGAGGGTAGTTTGGTACTTTTCCCTGAGATAGAATAAAGCAAGTGGTGGCTTAAATAGTTGAGTCGGTTGTAGGAGATTTCATTCGGTTTTGTCATTTGTAAAGTGAGAGATCGCTTGAGGGAGAGAGCAGGCCTCTTGAAAGCCTGTAACTACATTTTCCGTTCAAATTCAATACAATCAGCCGGCCAATTTAGCCGATGTATACCAAATTGGCTGGCTGATTTATTTGGCCGGTGTATACCAGGTCCATCCAATGAATCAATTATCAGGTTAACTAACTATTCAAGCAAAACAAACCAAGTCAACCCATCAAGTCACCCACTGCCGAAGCTTCACAAGACAACTACACCACATAAATCTATAATCTACACAAATTCTATTGATTTCAGTGTGTCTATTAGGTATACATACATTTATACACGAGGAGATGAGAGAATCAATCCCTAAAACCTTTCTAGATCTGTGAATTATTTGTTTCCATAATACTCCACCTCAAGCTAAAGCATATATATCGATCATGTTAAGCTTGTTACGAAGCGATATGAGGAGTTGTTTAGTTCCTAAAACCTTTCTTGGTCTCATTTACTGCCTTCGTAAAAATGTCTCCTAACTGATCTTTGTCAAACATATCCTATTGTAATGATCCTTCTTCAATATTGTGACGCAAATGAAATGACAATCAATTTTATTATGTTTAGTTTGTTCATCAATTATAGGATTTGAAGCGATATGAAGAGTTGTCTTATTATCATACCAAAGTGTTGCCAAAAGTGAAAGCACATAGCAGATTTCTTTTAGTAGTTGATGCATCCATACTTTCTCATATGTCAAGTTAGCCATTGCTATATACCCTGATTCAACTGTGGAGCAAGACATCGGATATTTTTTTTTTTNCCACTTAAATGTCCCCAGGCATGCGCACGGGAAGGCTTGAACTCGGTTAGGGCGCTATGAACCCCCCGAGCGATAACCAATCCGCCACAGCACTGGAAGACAAGACATCGGATATTGTTTCTTACTTTTCCATGAAACCAAATTTTCCCCAACAAACACACAATAGCTTGAGTTGGATCTTCCATCATCATTGCCTCCATTATAATCTACATCCAGATCACTTTCAATTGGATAAGTAAGGCTTTGTTTACTTACCTCTTACCAACTCTTACTCGGTAAGAGGTTCTTATTTTGGTCACAGGTGGGGTCATGGTTTTCAAAATCGGTCGAGGCGTACGCCTCGAGGCGCGCCTCGAGGCGAGGCGGTCAAA
>LUCG01009826.1:0-32013 GCA_001633085.1 Carthamus tinctorius | reverse complement strand
TTCTTGGAAAAAAATTTCTAAATTGAATCAACTAAACAAGTTTTCTAAATTTTCATTTTTTGTAGAAAATTTTTCTAAAAAATACTATAGAAAATTTTTCTAAAAAATACTACAGAAAATTTTTCCACAACTAAACTTAATTAACCAAAATAAAAAAAAGCTTATTAAAAGTTTTCATCAAAAAATATTCAATAATCAGTCATTTCACGTTAAACCCTTTGTCGCCTATCTTCTATATACACACAGATAAAAAGGCAGCACACATATTATCATCATCTCCTTCTAGAAAACCCTAGCTCTAAAACTGTGGCGTTGAGACGCCTTCTTTCCCTACGCCCACTTCGCTTCATCCGCAACCTTCAATCATCCATTACTACGCACCGGAGGTAGTAAAATCCTCTAATTCTTCTCTTCATTTCCAATTTCACAATGTTTTTAACTTCAGTTTGCTTTTGTATACCTAATGCTCTTGATTCCATGTAAGCACAAGTTGTAGAATTGGTTTGAGTTTAATGGTAGCTAGATATTGTATCAATGTGTTTTAGGGATGTGATAAGTTTATACAGTACCATGTAGGTATTTTATGGGGTTATATGGTATATAATTGGTTTAATTTCTGTTGGTTGCTAGGGTTTTTGGTACTAATCCATCACCACATTTTTATGTTTTGAAGTTTTGAAGTTTAATGTAACTGATAACAAAATGGAAGTGGGTTGTAATTCTTGTGAAGATTGTAATACTTCCAAGTGTAGGATGATGTCCTATGCAGCATTTCTTTTGATTTTGGCAAATTAGAAGGGGTTGGTGTTTTGGTCCTTTCAAGTTCCACTATTTTGTCACTACAGGAGGGAATTTGACTGATATTGTAACGATTTCGTTTCTTTTTTTCAAGTTAAACATTTGCAATTTTAGGAGGCGGGAGGGGTATTATAAATCTTTCTAGAGTAAAAAATTGAAGCGCAGAACAGGGTTGCCGCTACTTGATTTTGTCTGGAAATTTATATTGGTCCTCTGAATTCTATTATTTTGTAACTATGAAAGGGTATTTAGGGCAATTGACTAATATATGGACGATTTCATATATGGCCAGTCGAAGGTTGCAATTTCATTGGGCAGGGAGGGGCCGGCTACTATAGATATCTTTTAGACTAAAAAATTGAAATACAAATCAATTAGCTATAGTTGTTTACTAATCTGTTGAAATTTATTTTGGTATCACGATTAACTTCTCTTGGTCTGGGTTTATCATGCTTTAAACAGAAAGAATTGAAAAAATAATGATCCCGTAATATTTAGCTCCTGGAAAGTTGGATCTATTCCAACTTCTTAAACTCAATCAACTTGTTCAAAAGATTGGACACTGTATAAAAGGGAACACTAATATACGTCAGCATTTCTGAACATATAGGTTAATGTAGTGCTGATTTGTTTTTCCTCTAAATATGGTTTGTTTCAATAGTGCATGTTATTGTATAGGTTCTATGTTCTCTTTTATCTTTGGGTTGAATTGAGTGAATAGATTTTTTAATTTTACAAATATCTGTTCCTGGTATAAATATATTAACTTACTATTATTTTTTTTAGTATATAATATTATCTTGCCACACTTGATCATTCAGCTTCTTTTCTCTAATCTGTTCTTTTGTGCTACAGTTTTTGTCAAATTAGTACCGAGATGGCAGATACCACCGATAGTGGCAAGAGCTTCAAGAGGAGGGACCAGCTTTTGGAAATGGAACATGAAGTTCGGAAGTGGTGGGATGAGTGCCACGTTTTCAATGCCGAAGCTAATGACCAACCTCCCAAAGCAGGAGAAAAGTTTTTTGGGACCTTCCCGTTTCCATATATGAATGGGTATCTGCACTTGGGGCATGCATTTTCACTCTCTAAGCTTGAATTTGCTGCTGCGTATCACAGATTGAGGGGTGCTAATGTTCTTTTGCCCTTTGGCTTCCATTGTACCGGTATGCCAATCAAAGCCTCGGCTGATAAACTTCGAAGGGAGATAGAAAGATTCGGTAATCCACCTTCTTTTCCTTCATTGGAGACAGAGGAGATAATTAGTGAACCAGAACCAACAGCTAATGGTGGAAGCAACCAGTCTCAGCCGGATAAGTTTAAGGGCAAAAAATCCAAGGCTACGTCAAAAGCTGGTAAGGAGACTTACCAGTGGGAGATAATGCGTGGTTACGGCTTATCTGATGCTGAGATTGCCACGTTTCAAGACCCTGTTCAGTGGCTTCGGTTTTTTCCGCCTTTGGCTGTCGAAGACCTTAAAGCTTTTGGATTGGGTGCTGACTGGAGGAGGTCCTTTATCACGACGGACATTAACCCGTTTTTTGATTCGTTTGTGGGGTGGCAGATGAGAAAGTTAAAAGCATCAGGGAAGATTGTTAAAGACTTAAGGTACACAGTTTATTCGCCTTTGGATGGGCAGCCTTGTGCTGATCATGATCGAGCATCAGGGGAAGGTGTCATCCCTCAGGAGTATACGCTTATTAAGATGGAGGTGGTCCCACCATTCCCTGCCAAATTTGCATTTTTAGAAGGGAAGAAAGTATACCTAGCTGCTGCAACTCTCAGACCGGAGACCATGTATGGCCAGACAAACTCGTGGGTATTGCCAGATGGGAAATATGGAGCCTTTGAGATTAATGATTCCGAGGTGTTCATCGTAACGGAGCGTGCAGCGCGTAATTTGGCATATCAGCGCTTGTCTCGTTTCCCTGAAAAGCCTTCATGTCTTGTTGAGTTGACTGGTCAGGATCTTATTGGGTTACCCCTTCGATCACCACTTTCATTTAATGAAATTATATACTGTCTTCCAATGCTCTCAGTTCTCACTGATAAGGGTACTGGGATAGTTACCAGCGTTCCTAGTGATTCACCTGATGATTTCATGGCGTTGCAGGTAATATTTGTTGGTGTATCTCTCTCTCTCTCTCTTCATATATATTGGAAGATTCATATGAGAACCTCTATATTCATTGATGCATACATACTAATAAATTTCAGTGAGTATGCGCAGCGTTGAATATATGCTTGCATACATAGAGTATATGTATATTGATGAACATACTCATTGACAGAGTACATATTTTGATAATGTATATGCATCAATGAATATACATGCTCATAAGGTTTTCAGATTTTTTGTGGTTCTCACTTGAACCCAAGCCTATATATAAATAATATTTTAGTATGTTATGGTGTTAGTTGCTTCATACAGTTAATCACACTTCACAGATGTAAATGCCAATTGATAGAACATGTAATCATGCTTTAATTATCAAAATTATGTTTAGCTCTTTTTGGATGTTAGCTATCTGATCCGTTACATGTTTTGGGATGTTGTATTTGTAGAATTCAATGCAAGTAAAATACTAAGCAAAAAAGTAACATGTTGGGACTTGGGATCAGAGTTGTGCTCAATGTGAATCAAGTAACCTGCAAGGAACAAGTGATTTAACGAATGTGGCTTTAAAAGTTTTAGAACCCTAACATTGTTCTCATAAGTGGTGCTAGTTTATTTTGTCAAGCTAAAACAGTTGATTTATCCATGTTGGCAACTTATCTAGAGTTTTTAATCAAGCGAAGAAAAATAGGTGGTTTGCCATATTCCAACAATGGGAACTTATTTGCTAAATGCTGCACAAGGATGGGATTAGAACAGTACAAAACTTGAACAGTGTGTGTGTCTTTCAAAAAGTAGAAAATGGTTAGTTTGGAAGGGAGATATAGAGTGAGGAAATCTTGTTAGATTGAGAAAACTGCCGGTGTTCAGAGCGCTTTTTAGAACACTAAGCACATGGTACCATTTGTGGCCTGGGCATGCCATAACCAGCTGTGTGACAGCTGCAGCTTCTTTTGATAAGTTGTGGTGCTTTGATGGGATTTTTGTGAGATAGTTTATAGGGTTTTCTGGTTGTTCGATCCTCTTGATCTTCGTATATAGTTTATGTGAATGCTTAAAAGACAAAGGGTTCTTTAGGCATCAGATAGTTTGGTTTAAGTTTTCAATGAACATGGAATCCCGATTCTTATGTCTTTATACATCAGGATGTAGGAGTTTGTCAATATCGTTAGGTTCAATCTTCACTGAAGATGGAATCCGTTCATTATGCCTCTATACATCATGATATAGGAAACTTGTCAATTTTCTCATTAGTTCTTGTTTTGGATTTTCTTGCAAATTTAAAATCAACACAATCGTATTGCAGGATTTGAAAGCAAAAGCTCCTTTCAGGGCTAAGTTCGGTGTCAAAGATGAGTGGGTATTACCCTTTGAGGTTATCCCGATCATCAGCCACCCGGAATTTGGCGACAAATCTGCGGAGAAAATATGCACTGACATGAAGATCAAGAGCCAAAACGAGAGGGAGAAGCTTGACGCTGCCAAAAAGGTAATATACAAGGGTGGTTTTTATGAGGGAACCATGATTGCAGGGGAATATGCCGGTATGCGTGTTCAGGACGCTAAAAGCTTAATCAGAAGCAAGATTTTAGAACTTGGCCAAGCTGTTGTATACAGTGAACCTGAGAAGAAAGTCATGTCGAGATCAGGTGATGAGTGTGTTGTTGCATTGACTGATCAATGGTATATCACCTACGGAGAATCTAATTGGAGAAAAGATGCAGAGGAGTGCTTGGCCAACATGAATCTGTACTCTGACGAGACCCGACATGGGTTCGAGCACACATTGAGCTGGCTTAACCAATGGGCATGTTCTCGTAGTTTTGGTCTAGGGACCCGTATTCCTTGGGACAAGGAGTTTCTAGTGGAATCATTATCTGATTCTACCATCTACATGGCTTACTATACGGTCTGCCATCTGTTACAGAAAGGGGAATTATATGGTTCAGACACTTCATCTGTAAAGCCTGAACAACTTACGGATGAAATATGGGACTATCTATTTCTTTCTGGCCCAGAACCTAAATCTTCTGACATCCCGTTGCCGCTTCTTAAAAAGATGAGACAGGAGTTTGAATATTGGTATCCGATGGATCTTCGTGTATCTGGTAAGGATCTTATACAGAACCATCTTACGTTTTGTATTTATAACCACACCGCGCTATTTCCCAAAAGACACTGGCCTCGTGGGTTTAGATGCAATGGACACATTATGTTGAATGCTGAAAAGATGTCGAAGTCAACTGGGAATTTTAGGACACTAAAGCAAGCTATCGAGGAATTCTCAGCTGATGCCACTAGATTCTCTCTTGCTGATGCTGGCGATGGGATGGACGATGCCAATTTCGTATTTGAGACTGCCAATGCTGCGATTTTGCGGCTCACCAAGGAGAGGGTGTGGATGGAGGAAGTTCTAGCTGCAGAGTCATCTTTGAGAGCGGGTCCACCTTCTATTTATGCGGATCGTGTTTTTGCTAATGAAATCAACTTTGCGATAAAAATGACGGAGAAGAACTACAGTGACAACCTGTTTCGTGAAGCTCTAAAAACAGGGTTTTATGATCTCCAAGCTGCAAGGGATGAATATAGGTTTTCTTGTGGCTCAGCCGGCATGAATCGTGATCTTGTGTGGCGGTTCATGGATATTCAAACACGTCTTATTGCTCCTATTTGCCCACATTATTCTGAATATGTATGGAAGAAGATTTTAAAGAAAGAAGGGTTTGTCATCAAAGCTGGATGGCCTGAAGCTGAAAACCCTGATCTGACCCTTCAAAAGGCCAACAGATACTTGCAGGAATCTATATCTAACTTCAGGTTAATAATAACTTGCTTAAATCTAATGTATTTCCTTTTTTGCAATGCCTACGTTTTTAGATGTGTTTATCTGGTACTACTGTACTGTTATTATCTAGCATCATTCTATGGAGTGTTATCCGGAGTTAGGTGGTCAAGTGACATTCTAATTCTAACACTTGATTGTCTAGCTAGGCATCAGATGCTAAGTGGAAAGTGGAAACTTAAGTTTGCTTAAGTTCTTTGAATATGTAAAAATAGTTTCTCTAGATTATATGAATATCTGAGAGTAAATTTGTTTGGTGCTATGTTATTTAGATATTGTAGTTTCTTTACAGAGTAAATCACGTTTTTCTTCTCTGTGATTTAAAATTTACAGTTTCATCCCTATGGTTTGTAATTCATTGCTATGTAAGTCCTTATGATTTACATTTTATTGTTGTTTCCATCCCTGTGGTTTATAATTCTTTACTATTTGGGTCTCGTATACTTAAAGGTAGGAATCTGTCCAGGGACAAAAATACAATAAATTGAAACCCATAAGGACGGAAATTGCAATTTCTAAACCATAGGGACAATAATCGAAATTATTAACGAGCCACAGGGACTAAATTCGTAACTTACTCTTCTTTAGATTACTAGTTTCATTGTTACAATGATACATTTAGTCATATACTAAGATTAGGAAAGATACCTTCCAAGTCGAGAAAAGTCAATTAACTGTCGACTAATTCAACTATTAGTTGCTAACTAAGCGTTGGGGACCCTAAACTTCTAGATGCCCTATTAAGCATTAGTGCCTGCCTGCCTGCCTGGGAGGCAGTTTAAGCAGCCTCATACAAGGATTTACAGAAAAATGCTATATATAGTTGATTACCAAAAAGACACTTCAGACCACTTGCTGTCATTTTTGCCAGTTTGACTAATATATCCATCTTCATTCTCCAATTAACGATTGTTGTAACATTTTTGGATGATTTCTTGGTTGACTTCAAAGAAATGTTTGTCGAATTGGTTAACCATTATCCCTGTTTGTCAAAATGGCTAATGTCTTGTAGTATGTTTCTTTGTTTGATCCTATTACTATGGCATTCATCTTTGCAGGTGCTTAACCTCTAAATTTTGTTGAACCGATGATTAATTTATTTACAAAAATGATTTTGCTGAAAATCTTTTCCAGGAAGCTTCTTGTAAAGCAGGCGTCTGGTGGTTCGAAGAAAGGCGGCGGTAATAAAGCTAGTACTCAAAGCAAACCAACAATAGGCTTGATATTTGTGAATGAACAATATGATGGATGGAAGAGAGAGTGTTTGAACATCTTAAGAGACAAATACGACAGCCAAAACCGCAAGTTCGCACCAGACCAGGAGATTCTACAAGCTTTGCAGCAGAGTGCAATCGGTCAGGAAGGAAACTTTAAGCAGACGCAGAAGCTATGCATGCCATTCTTGAGGTTTAAGAAGGATGAGGTGATGACACTTGGGGTTCAAGCGTTGGATTTAAGACTTCCCTTTGGTGAGATCGAGGTTCTTCAAGAGAACCTGGAGGTGATAAAAAGGCAGATAGGTCTTGAACATGTGGAAGTGTTGTCAGCTACGGATCCAGATGCTGTTACCAGGGCTGGCCGCCATGCTTCATTATTAAAGCAAACTCCACCATCACCAGGATCTCCTACATCTATATTCTTGACCAAAGAGGGTACACAGTAGTTGTCGCTTTTTTCTAATTTTTTTTACGGTTATCGTTAGTCTAGATATCAAATAAATAAAGTGATCACCGAACTTTTTCCATTTGCATATCTCAGTAAAAAATGTTTATGAATGGTATACTTAGATCACATATTCATGCCAATAACATCACCCTTAGTCAATTGAGGTGGGGATCTCACAAATACAAGTTTCCTCACAATTGGAGAAGAGGATATAAATTGTTGTGAGAATGTAAGTATGTTACTAATGATTTCTTGATGTCAAAAGTATTTAATTGAAAACCCATGAGATATCCATGGTCACTTTACTTATTTTTTCTAGATTTATGTAAGTGCCAGATTGGCCATTATCGGCTTGATTTTCTGGAAGATCTCGTTAGTCCTTGCTTATGATGTTTTATTTTCTCTATTCGTGTAGTGCAATTAGTTTTTTACTGTTGCTTATGTTTCCTTTTAGATTTGGCTTGAAAAAGTGGGGCTTAAGAGAAAGGAGAAGAGTATTGGAACCTGCTGGCTGGCTCAGGTAATTGACAACTGCCATTTATTGGGCTTGTTTGGTTTGGTTTTATTGGGGCCAATTGTGGTTTTAAAAGTGTGATACAAATTCAGTTTTTTTTTCCTTTGACATCTTATCAGATCCATGCTTAAAGATGGTTGGTTTACTAGGAAAAGAAAATGTTGTTGCCACCTACTATAAATCAAAATGTTTTGCTCACTGTGCTAGCAACTTTATTTATCTGGAGATCATTTAATCCTTTTTCAGTAAAATAAATAAATGTGAAGATTGATTTATCCTCGATCCTTTTAACAAGAAATCGTTTGGCCAGTGCATTATACACTGTATAAATGGTCCCATACTAGTCTTCCAACTCTTGGTCATATTTTGCCATCTAACTGATTTTGATACTAAATTTAAAATGTTCTGATTAATTTCTACTGTAATCATGCTAGTTTTGTTGAATCAGTAAGGGTAAATTGGTCACAATATTTAGATTGTTGCCTGAATTAGTCTTTAGCATTCAAAACATCATCAGGAATTTGAAGAACGATGGCCACATACCCAAATTCTTTATGCAAAGCAATATTTTGGGTTGACATCTTTGCTGGTTGCCCATGCTCATAATTACATGTCATTGATGTGAATTGCCTTTTGGTTTATTGGTTGCCTTTTGAAATTTTTGAAGATTATTTCGTAGTGTTTCACTTGTCTAATGTTTTTATTCTCATCATTCAAAAATATATGCAACATTTTCTTTTTGAGTAAGGCTTAGAAACAAAATTGACTTTTTTGCCCATTACATAATGATTAGGAAATATTAGTTTACGTTGATTTTTGGTTCTAAAGGTTTCTTTATTTTGCTCTTACCAAATGGCAATTTGGATAAATATTTTTGTTAAACTATCTAGGAAACCAAACGTTGTCTTTATCTCGGGATGAAGTTCTAAACTTTCATGATATAGACAAAGTAACAAAAAACTAGATGAAGTTCTAAATTTGTTTTTTTTTTCTATTCTTTATGCATGATATATATGAATTATGATACTTTCTAGCATGTATACCTTTTCAAACCATTGACTTTTTGTTGCAAGTATTCATCTTGTGAAAATGTAAAAATACATTCTAGTTTTGCAAGAATGAATGATTTTGGACCAAAAAGTGCTGATCACGCAACCCTTTTAGGGTAGCTTAACTGATCAGACTTTGAATCTACTTCCCAATGGTCAACGGTTCAAGGACTCGTAAGATCTGTCGAGGTGTGCACAAGATGGGGTCATTAGGTATATAACCACCTTAAATGAGTTTTTAATTAAATCCATGACCTTATGATCTATTAAAAGAAAAACAGCTTCATACTCATTAGAAAGGTTATATACCTAAATATCTCCCCACCACCAGACACCAGATATAGAAGAATAATCACATGTTATCTCTATATGCAGGTAGCAGAAAACACAGAATCGAACCCTAATCTTTGCATTTTTCTGCATCATCGTTATTTAGTCCTTTGCGAACTTTTTTGTTGTGATCACGAGGTTTTGAGGATGCTTTTTTTTTGGCCAAGTTGTGAAAAAGGGAGATGTTAATTGTTTCAGGAAGAAGCGATGGGAATGCTAGCAAAATACAGCGGATTGTGATGAAAGTCGGCTTGAGCATTGTTCGTTTTACTGGTGTTTGCATCTTTTCTCATGTGTGGAGAACTTGAATTATCTTTCTATTGCTGCTTAGCTACGTTTACATTTTTAGCCCAAGATTTTTCTATAAAGGAATAACTTGTTTTTGTTCCAGTTTCAGTAGCTTTATTTTGGTAAAAGTCTTTTTGGTTAGTTTTTATAACAAATGTGATTGTTTGATAGAGTTGCCCATGCACATTTATCATATGTTGTCATCCTCTGGAACCACTATCAAGAGGTCTGTTGGTTGAATGATGTTATAAATATATTTCTGTTAAATCTATTATCTTTTTGATAGATTTGAAAGTGCCACTAAACTTATGTCTGGAATTGAATCATAGACTAGGTTTTAAATGGTGTGAGGTTAAATATGATGGCAGATCTTTATGTCATGTATATAATTTGGTTCAAATAAGAAGCTCCAAGTTGTTAAGAATGAGAAAAACCATCTCAATCACTGGTTTAAAGTTTTTATTTCCGAGTCTTTTTGGGGATTAAACAATACAAGTAGTTGAGTCTTTTCAATTCTTAGGGGCCATTTACTTAAACACTTACCTGGTGAATGGTTATTGGTAGAATTAGACGCTATCATCTGTTATATTGGTCAATATTTTAGTCTCTCAAAATGGTATCATATGTAACAATTTACCCGGTAAGCGTTTACCGGGTAAGATTTGTAAATCTCACTTACTGGGAAGACTTTGGGTTCATGTTATCGTTCTTACTGGGTAAGGTTCTAGTCCTTGTCATGTTCATTTTACAAGGCAAATTGACCTAGTAAACATTTATCGTGTAAGTGTCGAGCAAACGGCACCTTAGATTAGCTTGGTAGTAATTGATTGAGTGTGATGAAAAGATAAGGTCGGAATCCACCAAGAAAAAGGTAGACATTGCCCTCTGAGTCATTGGTCCCATGGTCACTAGGGGAGGGAAATCCGTGATGAATTTCCACCTTAGCTAAACTGAAAATTGGTTGGTCACCAACCATCATTGTCTTGGTCTATTTTCCTTTTCGAACCAACAATGTCGAGCCAGGCCAATAAAAGACCTGGCTTGACGGTCTTGATGTCCATATCTAGTCTCCAACCGTGTAAGGGTGTTGTTTCGGTAGGTTTAATTGGATTTAGGTTATTCGGTTTTCAATTTCTTCAAACTCCCCATAATTGAATTGAATTAGGTTTCGAGTGTTCGGTTTTGGGTTATTGGATAAACCAAATGAAGATTATTTTGATATTTCTGCATTAAATAGCAACTTGTTTACTCTATTATAGCAATAAGTAATCTTTTACATTCTAAGTTGGTTAATCGTTTTTTTCTCTCAAATGGTTTGAATAAGGCGATGTGAACTACATGTAAATTTGATTATGTGGCATGAATAAAAAACCTTGATTCAAATATTTTTAATGGTTCTTTCTGTAGAATGTTATTTTTCCCATGAAACCAATTTCATTCCCAGGAAGAATATATAAAGAGTACAAATATACGCATGCCTAAATACAAAGCAAGGGCCAAATACATGGACCGGACTAAAAAACCCTAAATACAAAAGTATATACTATACGCCCCCGCAGTTGGAGCGGGAGGGGAGCAAACTCAACCTGTCGAGCGCCGAAGGGAGTCCTTTAGTAAATATATCAGCATACTGCGCAGAGGATGGAACATGAAGAACTCGTAAATCTCCAGTAGCAACCTTGTTACGGATGAAATGGATGTCAATCTCTACGTGTTTTGTATGTTGGTGCCGCTCATGGTTCGTGGATAAGTATACAACACTTACATTGTCGCAATAAACAATGTTAGCTTTCTGAAGAGGATTCTGTAGTTCACGCAGAAAGTTACGAAGCCAACAGGTTTTGGCAACGACATTGGCAACACCCCTATACTCAGCCTCGGCACTGGAGCAAGAAATAGTGTGTTGCCGTTTAGAGGACCAAGAAAGAAGGTTGTCACCCAAGAACACACAATAGCCACTCGTAGAACGACGAGTGGATGGACAACTGCCCCAGTTTGCGTCCGAATATGCAATAAGGCTGTCGGTTGGGGAAACATGTAACTGTAGGCCCAAATCCAAAGTGCCACAGATGTAACGAAGAATCCGTTTCAAGGCATTATAATGTGGTTCGCGTGGATCATGCATGAACAAACAAACCTGCTGAACTGCATATGTAATGTCAGGTTTGGTGAACGTGAGATATTGAAGTGCCCCTGCCAAACTGCAATATAGAGTGGGATCAGAAACCGGTGTTCCGGAGCCATCAAGTTTCAAAGACGTGGCCGCCGGTGTCCTAGCATGGTTGCATTTAAGAATGTTGGCTCGTGTTAAAATAGCCATGGCATATTTGCACTGATTAAGGAAAATTCCTCGTGAATCCTGTGTCATAGAGATGCCCAAAAATAAGACAAGGACCCCAAATTAGTCATGGCGAACTTGCTGCTAAGCTGGAAATTATGTGAGACAACACAGTCTTAGACGAAGTAGTGAGTATAATATCATCAACATAAAGTAAAAGATAAGCAAACGAGGTACCGCGTCTGAAGATAAAAAGAGAGGAGTCACATTTACTATGAGTGAACCCCATCTTATTCATGAAAGAGCCAAACTGTTGAAACCACGCCGTGGTACCTGTTTGTTAGAACAACATTTGTACTAGTAACAATAGATCAAACAATCAATTCTTCATTCATCAATGTAATAATTACAAGAACTACATTCTCTCTCTAGAATCTCTCACTAGAATATCTCTCGCAATGTATACAATGAAGTTCTTAACTAGCTCTAACCGCTAACTCCCTATTTATACCTTTGACCATTACATCAACTAACACATTACATAGACTTGACTTTGACTATTAATCCTTCCTTCTTTGATTTTGACCTCTAGTTTTGACTTCATCAATATGTGATATTGGATACAATATTTATGCTCTAACAATCTCCCCCTTTGTATTCAAGATCACATGAATTTCGGCTTTGACAATCTTCAATCTCGAAGTCAAACAACATATTCAACCATATATAGTCAACAAATTATAATCTCCCCTTTTACCAACTTCTGAATCAACTNATCCTTCCTTTTTTTTTGGAAGGTTCACCTGGACTTTGGCCAGACTACATCCTTGGCAAATTTTACCGAGAGCTAAACATGCTCCCCTGGGATTAATACTTAGTGACCACCAATTGCGCACGCATGGATTCGAACCCGGGTGGGAGCTACCACCCTTTAGGAACTTACCACTACGCCACACCTTGGTGGTTTTCAGAATCCTTCCTTTGAATCAATCAATCATCAAAGATATTTAGGCTCTGAGCTTTGACACTACGTGTACTAAGCTCATCACCTTCATATGACATAAATCCTTTCTATCAGCATACTCTTCAGATAACTTTCTCATTTTCATTAAATCAACTCATTCTTCATCATCCTTCACAACAATCTTTAAATCCAACGGCTTTTCAACCTCAGATTCAAATAATTGATGTTTAGATTTCTCTTTAGCTCCCCCTTAACTTTTGCTTGCTCTCCCTTAACTGATGCTTCAAACATTTTTCTTCTTTGAATCTTTAAACTCTGAACAATTTTTCACTTCATCAGCACTTGCTTTACAATCTACATCAGCATTTTCTTCAAATGATTTTCATCTTCGAATCTTGATACTTTCATCATTTATTCTGCAACATCAGTACTTGCATCACAATTAACATCATCAATACTTGATTCAACCAACATCTTGAACTCTTTAATCAACTAGTATATCTTCTTTCAACATAACTCATATCTCTTCTTAATGTCTTTGATATAATTTCTCCTCCTCATGATGATAAGGAGAATCCTAAGCATTATGAATAATCAAGACATAATCCAATAAGCTCTATCAAACATAATGTCTCCAGATGTACAAACTGATTACTCCCCCTCGAAAAGATATCTCATTCATCTCTAGTTGCTCCCCTCAAACTGATTACTCCCCCTAGAAAATATATGTCGTTCCGATCTAGTTGCTCCCCCTCAAATAATGGGTAATCGGCTAACATAGAAACACATTCAGCAACCATTAACACAACAATTTGAAAAATTGTGTGGCCTATTTTTAGTGTTGGCATCGGGGTAGCACTGATAGGACTTCTAATGATCACCGAAACAAAGTTATAAACTAAGTTCTCAGACTGTTCCGACAATATCACAAAGATATGCAATGTGAATCACAAATACTCGTGCAAGTGTCAAAGAAATACCATCATATCAATTAGGCTCAAATATTGATTCAACCTAGGACACAAGTTTGAACATCAATAGACTCTTGTGCATAGAATATGAAGTTCGGAGACCGGAGATGATGTCTTCCTTTTTCAATATCTAAAACTCCCGAGTGAAGATTAGATAGATGATATGCTAATTCTCTATGAGAACTGAAACAAACATCTTTTAAGAAATATTTGAGTAGCTTGGTGGGGTGGCACGAGTTATCGACATTGGGTCCATGTCTGTTTCAATATTCATCTCCAAAGACCAAGAATGAATAGATTATGTGGTAACTCGGATAACTGTTTCAGTTTGTTACGAATCTTCTTTTATTCTTTTTGATCCTGTCACACACTCACCATTTTCTTTTAGCTCCCCCTACACTCAAGCTCTCAATGCATTTTACCTCATTCACTCCCTCACAAACTATTTCTATCCAAGGGATGTGTTTCTTGGGTAGATCTTCCGACTCTGGATTGATCATAGAAACTTCTATATCTTGTCATACAGATTTAATATTATGAAATGATATTCTTTGAAACTTTGAGGATAGTCATATCAGAATATGATATGTTTGTGATATATCCGTGACATAATATGTACATGGGGAACATATGTTGAAGAGATATGGGGAATATCTAAAGTATCTCAAGATTGAGATCAGATTTGAGTTGATTAAAATTCAAACAAACGGTTTAATTCAGATGCCAATACTGATGATCATGAATTCCAATTCAAGCACTAAACAGATAGACTCAATAAGCACAGTGTTTGCAACAAAATTAATCACTGATTAGAAAGTTTAATTGTGAAGAACAAGTTACAATTAGTATTCTGAATAAGAATTGAACCATTGAAATGAAATAACGTTCTTTGAAAACAAATTGAATTTAATTTAGTGTATTTCCACTGAATAATGGCAACGAATATTTGAGACGTGGAAATAAGCATGTCAAGAAAAATATAACACGTGGTAATTCTGGAAATGATTTAGAATTGGAAAGAAACTAACACAAGTAAGTTTCTCATGATGACTACCACGATTAATCACATTTAAATTTGAGATCTAAACTAAAATTTTAGAATTTTACTTACATTAAAGTACCGGTCCTGAACTAAATTATTCAGAAACCATTCATATTCAGTCTCTTCCCCTTGAATTATGCATTTTAAGCACATAAACACCCTTCAAAATCAAATCAAACCGACTTTGGTACCCAACTAAACTTTGGTCCTTGTTTGTTAAATGTAGATGGTTTGTAAAATGAAATTCTATAAGTACCAAACCTATCATCTATATAATCTTGACAAACAAAATCCTTTGTTCCGGAGTAAGAACCATAGTTTTTCTTTTGTGAAAGCCTAATTAGATCACTACATGCGTAACCGATACCAGGCTTAACAAAAGAATTATCTTTAAAACCGTTGTTCTTTTTAACATTTGAATTAGGAACAAAGAACTTATTACCTTTCTTGTTATGACTATTACCTGAACTATGTCTTGAATATGTGTAGAACAAATTTGAAGAATGCATCTGATTGTTCTTTGAATAGCTATCTGTATATGAAACCCTTGACTTGAGTAAGTCTTCCAGTTCTTTCACTTTCACTGCCAATTTGTTTCTCTTTGCATCAATCAAATTGAACTTCATTTGTAAATCATATTTTGATCTCTGTTCCTTCAAGATATCAGTTGATAGTCCATATAATTTGCTTTTAAGCTTTTTGATCTCTGACTCAAATACCTTTCTTTCTTCCTCAAACTTTTCAACTCCATTCTTCTCTTCAGGTTTGTTTTCCATAAGCGTTTACTTCACAAAAGTGTATCTAACTTGTCACGAAAAGTTATTATATGTAATGTACTTTAAAAAATGACATTTAAATTACTATTTTACCTTTTACCTATTAGTTGCTGATATGTAACAGGTTAAAGCTGATGTGTCATTTTGATTTATTTAAAATGAATAAGTTTAGTTTATATAATTGAACGAACGAGCATTCTAAAACCCTAATCCCTAATTTCATCTGGAAACGGACAAGCAACTGAAAACCCTAACCCCTAATTTCATACCCTAATCCCTAATTTCATACGAATTCTTCTTCATCATCGATTACCATCTTCCACGAGTATCATCGACTTCCATATGGCATTATCTTCATCATCTAATCGAAACTTAACAATATTAGGCAGGGGTTCTGGTAATTTCTACTGCTCTTGTGGTGATAAGGTGAAGGTAAGAACATCGTGGACAAAAACCAACTTTGGAAGAAGGTTTATTGGTTGCTCTAATTACGTAAGTTTAAGATTTATTGGTTCTTCTAATTTTACTACTATCCCTTGATTTCACTAATCTGTTTCTTAAATTTTGTAGGCAACTGGTCAGAAATGAAAAATGTTTCAATTTCTCGATGAGGAGCTTCCAAATCAGTACTACAAGGAGTCGGTATTTGAATTGCATAAAAAATGTGTAACGACCCAATTTCCAAACACATAAAGTAAATGAATCCCAGTGATCTAAAGTAGCGGAATTAGATCTAAACTTAAATCTTAGGTTTCAAAAGCCTAATATATCAGTTAAGAAGGCAATTCAGTATTGTGCCACTGGAACAACCTTCCACAGCTGAGATTTAACTACTACTAGCGACCATCTACGAAAGTCCATAGCTGACCCATCGGTTCTAACTCTGAACTTTCTCCTTCCCTCTCGAGACTTAACAGAGCCCGCTCGCCCTGAAAGTGTTTCTAAGAAAAAGTTTGAAAGCAAGGGTTAGACCATAAGGTCTAGTGAATTCCCTAAAAAAAAAACAGTTCAAAACACAGTCGACCCGTTGGCCAAGTCCGACTCGGAGAAGCCCAATAGTCCGACTCGGACTTTATTGGGTAGTCCGACTCGGGGTTTCCAGGCTTCGAGGAGATCGAATCCTCAAACCCGAAAATCAATCCAAAACAACTCAAATATAAGGATTTTACACATAAAAACCTCAATAAAAGTTCTCCTAACGATCCTTAACCAAATCCAATAATAGGTTTAGAAAACTTACCCTGAAGGATGAGAACGGCGATGATGAAAATGATGACACTGCTGCTGCTACTGTTTTTTCTCAAAACACACACACATATAGAGATATCTTTACCCAAAATGGTAAAACCCTTAGGACTACCTTATTTTTATCTTGGGCCTTGGGCCTTTGTCCCAAATCCTTTTTCCCAAAATAGCCTAAGCCCATATCAAAAGAAGTTTCAAAAATTATATTTTGGCCGCAGTTTCTTAAACAAATTAACAGTTTAAGCCTTCAAGATATCTAATTAAACAAACGGATGATTTTTAAATTCTGGTTATTACACAATGTTCAACCTTTGGCAAAGAGAATCAGTTCAAGCATGATGAAGAGACTCAAATGAAATAGTAAAAATCATGGAAGACTTAGTTTTATAAAGTCAAAAATCTAGTTTGCATGATAGGTTGTTTATATGTTTTGTTATTGTGTGTCTATGTTATGTAGTGGTTACCTTTGCACCATAATATAGTAGTTTATTTGGTAGTAGTGATAATCTAGTTGTATGACTATTTCGGAAACAGATGTAACAATTTTGGTATTAACAAATTAATGAATATTCAGTTTATTGTAACAGTTTCAGTTTACAATTTTGGTATTAATGCAAAACACAGTGATCAACACACAATGATAAAATGCTGTTTACAAATGCAGTGATCAAAAAATGCTGTGAGCAAACACAGTTTACAGTGACCAAATGTAGTGACCAAAACAAAGTTTAGTGTCCAAATGCAGTGACCAATGCAGTGATAAAAATGCAAATGCAGTGAGCAATGTAGTGACTAAAACACAGTTTAGCATTACCAAATTAGATTTCCATTACCATAAGCACTAATAGCTGTTACAACCAACAAAACCCTATACTTACAACCAAAAAAATATCATAATGTGCATACTTGCATCATAGATGTTCAAACCCAATAAAACCCATACTTACAACCAGAGAAATACCATAATGCGCATACTTGCATCATAGATGTTCAAACCCAATAAACCCCATACTTACAACCAAAAAAAGACCATAACATATACTACATCACAACTGTTCCAACAAAAAAAAAAAAACATAGCATACAAAAGAAACCATACATGACCAACACTTACTCTAGATTTTGGGGATCTTTTGATGAGCTTCCTGGACCTGGGATTTTCTTTTGTAAGTTTATTTTTGTAATTCTTGCATGCGCCTGTCTTCTTATAGGACCATAGTTGATCTGCGTTTTGTTCCTCCTCCCTTTCTCATTTGATTGGGTGGACTCTTGGGCTGACTGTTGTCTTGTTTGCTTGTAACTTGCTCTTGAGTCACTCATAAAGGCTCCAACATTTGGTTTAGCTATTGCTTCCCCTTTCCTTTGTGAGCAGTTAACGGTTCAACAGTTTCTTTCCCATTTTCCTTGCATCCTCTTTGGTTGTGACCTTAACCACCTCATTTCTGACACGTCATAACAACTCCAACCCTTGAAACCCTAACCACATGAGTTGACGGTTCATGTACAACCCTCTTTCTTTTCTTTTTTGGTCTTCCATGCATGATCCTTGGTTTAGGAGGCAATGACTTATTCAAGGGATTTGGTGGCCATTGGTTCATGCGTTGGGCTGGTTGTAACTGATAGGAGTATGTGTCTTTGTACAAATCCCCGTTGAACCAATGTGGCACATATTGCTCTGGAAGTTTGTGAATGTAGAAGATGGCTGCAATTGCATGAGGACAAGGTATACCTGATAACTGCCACAATCTACAAGTGTAGGTTCTCATATCTTCATCAACAATGAAAGCATCATGTCCTTGTCTCACTTCAAGTCTGCTACCACCCCTAGGCAAGACATTCCAATATCTATAACAGATTCAACAGATAAAACAAATATAACAGCTTGAATCAAACTAATTAAACAAGTTGAATCAAACAGAATTATTGCAAAAACAGATCCATACCTTTGTGATGCTTTGGCATTATCAAGCTTCTTGATAATTGTTGGACAAATATCAAAGCTCCATGATTAACTGATTTTCCTCATTCTTGCCATTCTTTCCATCAAGATCACCCTAATTGCTTCTAACATGGTAATAATGGGGTTTGATCTAACCTTCACTAATATAGTATTAAAACATTCACTAAAGCCATTTTCAACTGCTTCACAACAAGAGTTTGTGTCAAAAATTCCCATGACTAGGTTTTGGGTTCTTTTTTAATCAAGTAGTCATAAGCACCTCTGTGAAATGTCTTAATCTCATTCACGACTCTTTCAAATTCTAGTGGATAAGATGCTTTTGCAGCTTTGCAAAACAAATTTCTAAATTCTACCCAACTATAAACTTTTCTAAAATTCTCATATATATGCGTAGCACACTGGCTATGCTCAGCATAAGGCATCACCTCTTTCACAGCTTTTATCAAACCTTGACCTAGCAAACCATACATGTTATAAAATGAAAAATATAACAAAAATAATGTTAGTGAAAAGAAGTCATACCTTGTGTTGATCACTCATGAGTGTCAACCCTTGACCATCTACTATATCTATATTTTCACCAAGCAGCCTTATGAACCATCCCCAGTTATCTTTGTTTTCCACATTAACCACAACCCAAGAAATAGGGAATACATGATTATCCCCATCCCTACCAATGACATATAGCAACTCTCCTTGACAAACACCATTTAAAAAGCAGCAATCGATTGCAGTTATCCTCCTACAACCCTTTTTCCAACCTTATTTCAAAGCAGATAAGTAGATATAGAATCTGTCAAAATACACTCTTTCATCAGGATTGGTAGTCACACCAAGATTAACTGTGGAACCGGGATTGATTCTCAAAAGTTCATCACCATATGCTCTTAACATCCCATAATGTTCCATAAGTGACTTTTCATATATAATCATTGCCCACATCTTAGACCTTCTAGATTGTTTAAGACTTATTACACATTTATATTTCTTCAAAACTAATTCTGCTAATTCATTTGTTTTCATGTCAGGATTCAACCTAATCTTAGACCCAAACTCCTTGCCAATCCACTTGTAATTGATTAAAAAACCATATTTGAAACTTCTACAAGAAGTATGTTCATCCTTCAATGATATAACCTGAAATGAATCCTCCTTTTTCATCCACCTTGCATAGCACCTCAATGGACAACCTTTTTTGTTCATCTTTATCAGGGTATATTTTTGTTTTCTTTGGCTTTCCTTTGCTTGGATCTGATAGCCTTGTTGGTCTGGTACCATACCTTGCAATCATCTTCTTCTTTGAACAAACATCAAACCATATGGAGTACCCATTAGCTAGTGCATAGTAAGTAATATACTCTTTAAACTGCGTTAGAGACTCATATCTTTCACCAACCCATTACAATGCATATTATCAGCAACATATAAGTCTTTAAATTATCAGCAACATATAAATCTTTAAAAGTAAGAAATAAAAAGGATAATTACATACCATTGGCTTCTTTACTTTCTAGTGTATTGACGGATCATGAATTTTATATTTGTCACTTTCATCTTCATTTACAGATTGATCCTGTGTAGGGTCTTCATTGCCAACACCTTCACCAGTCTTTAAAACCTTCAACAGATCTTCTATGAATTCATCATGTTCAGTCATCAAAAATCTTCATCTTTTCCATCATTTTCTATCCCAACACCTAACTTTGGTAGTTGTCTTTTAGGTGGAACTATCTTTGAATAAGCTTTATCTTTCCTAACATTGACTAAATCCTCCTCTTCTTTAGATAAATGATCTAAAGATTTAACATCACTGTTGTCATCACTCTCTATATCTACTTCATCATCACTATCTACATTCACATCAACTTCTTCCTGCACTTCATCATTTTGATTACTTGCTCCATACCCTGTTTACCCTCAACATTTTGATTGTTTTGTATGTACTGACTCAAATCATCACCAAAGTGGTCTATGTAAATATTTACATGACCATAACTATCAGTAATATTAAATAGAGTTTCCACATCAAAGTCATTAGCTATTCTACATAAACCACTTTCAAGATTATTATTAGGAATACCCCAATACAGACCAGATACTATAGTTGATGTTTTTGTTTCAAGAAAGGAAATCATTTCCTCAAATCACGTCCTTGTAACACTGATATCTATTTTACTACCATTCTCATACTGTAAGGGTTGGTACATAAAACAACCATCATGGTGCATACTTACTAAGTATGAATTCACCATCCTGCAAACAAATATAACCTATAAGTTTTACAAAATCAACAACTCTAAAACCCTAGTTTCCTAATGAACAAATATGTTTTCATCAAATCAATCCAAATCAATACTGTTAAAGTACAAATAAAGAAGTAAAATTTTCAAAATTTCAAATATTCATGGAGGCATAAGTACTCATTTACATCATTCATGGAAGAATTTTCAAAAACTTAGCATCATTATAGAAGGAACTAACCTGGAGTATCATCAATCTTCAAAATTAGGGCAAAAGCTTCAAAAATGATGATCGATTATGGGGCAAAATCGATACTATGTTCATGCGAAAATGGCGGGTTTGGGAAGACGATGGAAACTAAATGGTTTTTAATGACATCATTTTGACCAGATCAGGTTTTTTGGGTCGACTAACTCAATGGGTCGGGTTAGCCATGTCATTTAATGATACAAATGCCATGTCATTAATGATACCCACCTGGATTTTCCACCTAATACAAAAATTAAAAAAAAATGATCAAATGACCGGGTACCGGCTGAGAAGGTAAGATAGTAATTTAAATGTCATTTTTTTTAAAGTTTTGATACGTCAAAAGGTAAAAATTGAAGTACAATACATACAATAACTTTTCATAACAAGTTGGATACACTTTTGTGAAGTAAACCCTTTCCATAATTACCCTTTCTTCTCTTAATTTAATATATTCGGCTTCTAGAGCTCCTGAACCATGGGCAATTTGCAACTCATCTAATCTTTCAGCAGTGTCAGCAATTGAAGGGGCAGAACTAGGTAAAGGGTGGGGGTGGGGGGTCCCGTGAACCCGCTCCGGTCTCGTCCGTTAGGGTAAAATTGCTAATTTCCGTTAAGTGCATCCGTTAAATTTCAGGGGGTGCTCCAGCATATATTGAAACTTGAGGGGTTAAGGGTGCACCTTTTACAAAAGTTTTAAAAATTATTGACTTTTCAATGTTGTGAATCCCACCTAGTACATGTGCTCTTGATTTAATTTAAATAAAAAAACTATTAAACTATAAAAGAGTAGAAGACAAAACAAACTTTTTACCTGATATTCTTTTTAATCCAACAATTCTTTTATTCTTATTGACTTATTCTTTGGGCCCACAACTCCACAGATCTTAGACCATCAAACCACACGACGCCAGACCCCTTTTATTTTTCAAAAATTGAAATCTCAAAGTCCCAAACCCACTGTGTCACACACAATCCCACATTCCCATCCAATTCCCAAATCCATTGACTTTACACTTACCCAACGACTCAATTCCACCGGAGGACTTCGCCGGAGGCCGGACTGCTGGATTCCGTCGCTGGTGGCTGCTGATTAGATTAGTGATTGGGTTTGAGGGTTTCACAATTCACATTTTCACACTTTTCAGGTAATTACTAATTAGGGTTTTTAGTATTTATTTTTTAATTTTCAAATAAAAAATCAACCAAATGCTTAACCCTTGATTATTATTGCTTTTTTTACTGTTTATGCTTAATAAAGTGCTTAATTATTAGCTTAATTATTAGTTTTTGCTTATGCTTAATAAAGTGTTTAATTACTTATTGTTGTTGGCTTGTTTCTTACTTTGCTTAAGTTTATAAATTATTAGTTTATGTGTAATTGTTCATTTGTTTGTTTATTGTTTATAACTTATCAGATTATCAGATTATTGTTATAATGTTATTGGTTTCCATTATTATTTATATTTTGATTTTTGATTTAGATTAGTATTGATAATTTGATATGTATGTCCTTAAAAACTTGGGATATTATGCATATATCCTTGTAAACTTTAAAATTACGTCTATATCCTTCTAAACTTCAATAACTCACACATATATCCTTCTCCCTTATTTAATTATATTTTAAATTAAAAACAATTATCTATAAATTCAATTTAATTTGTAAATGACCTAACTACCCTTTCTAATTTCCTTCCAAATAACAAAATTGATTCTAAGTCTCCCTATGTAATCGTGACCTCCAAAAATCGATTTCCAAAATTGTTTCCCAAAAATCGATGTAACACCCTTGTCACGTGTAGCTGAAGACAAGAGGTGTACAATCCGAGAATCGGATCAAATTCAGAGCTGTACAACATTTTCCAAAATAACATACATATTGATAAATGAACTTCAAATATACTTACAACCCAAACTGTTAACTTCTAACTGTTCCAAAATGTTATATATATATGACCTATATAAAACACAAAATTTTTGACTTCGATTCCTAGTTTAATCTCGATCCCTCATCCCAACTCTGGAGTGATACCTGAACCTGCCGAGGAAACCAAAACAAACCTCGACTAAGCAATTTCGCTCAGTGGGCGGATAATATATGTAACAATTTCAAACAATATAAAGTTCAAATATAATTTAGAATCAAAGTATTCATGCGGATAATCCATAACATAGTATCAAACATTGAAATCAGTAAAAATATCAATTAAATAATTCGTATTGCAAAAATACATTGTCTAATCGGATGATCAGTCCAATAAGACTTGGAATGTCAGTGTCGGGCACAACACCTCCCATTCCCCGGTAACCAGTTTATGGTATTTGGCTCTTTCCTTTAATCGGCTTTATCCGATAATCGGTTCTATCCGGTAACCAGACATTTTCTGGTATTCGGCTATTGGATGCATCCTACGTCCTCTATTTGGCTTGGCCTAGCATTTACAAGAACGCCATNTAAATCAAAAACAATAAAACGTGTGTTGTTAAATCAATGGTTCCATAAATTCTAAAACCAAATCTCAATCTCTTAACAATTAATTCAACCGATAACGGATCGTATATAATATTTAAACAATGAAGATGGTTCAAGGGGTATTTTTCAAATAAACCGAAAACGGATCGTAGCTTCCAAAATCAATTCATTTAAAAATCACTCAATTTACTTTAAAGACGAAGTCGTAAGGCATGATATCATACTCCTCCGACAACATGCTCAAATTGTAAAGGAAATCAATATAATAGTATAAGCCACAACATAGAAATGAAACAAAGTTTCTTATAAAGTACTCGAAACCGTTGGGCTCGGAGTCACATCTATAAACATGAATGGGATTTCCGGGATGCAACCGGTTACCCTCTAGTCAAAGAAGTAAGATATCCGTACCTTAACCAAACTTGAGAAATGACACATGATTGAACGAGACTTACGACAAAGTTAACTTGCTCGCATGCCTAAGAAACCATAAGTTGTTATCACTTGCACGACATAAAATTCACACACTAATTCTACTAATAATGAACTTAGGTCCTAAACGTACTTAAACAACTTAATCTTCATGAGGAACATCCGGATACGTATTGCAACTCAAACTCAACACTTGGTCAAGTGTGGTTTCGTTTTCTGCAATTTACAGCTTTTATAAGTCATGTTCACAAGCGTTTTTATCTTACTTAGAGGCCAAAACACATTACGCGGTCTAAATGAAAGTTCTAGTACAGTCTCTTAAGGTTCTATTCGATATGGAATCACCTCATTTGGAGCATCTATTGATTTTATACGGATTTTACAAAAAACAGTGAGCTGATCCCGAGTAGAGTCTCAGCAGCCCCCAAAACACACTGTTTTGAGTCACTTACACTTAGAACTAGGTTTGAGTCCCTTCATAAGAGTTGTAGAGCACATATAGGAGCTTCTATCTGCAAAATTTCAGCTTATTTGGACATACGGTTTGTAAGTTATACGTTGTCAAAGTCACTGGACCTGCACCGATTTCCACATTTTCCCAATTCACTTAATGAAGGTTCAAACTTCGTGATTTGCTACCTTCAAATGCTCTAACATAATTTTAACATTCTAAACATTAAAACAAATTTCAATGGCCATTATTCTAGGCTTTGTCATGCAATTTTGCTCTCTTAGACATTTCTTCAAACACTTGGTGTGCGTTTAACTGTATACATACAACCTAACCATATTGAATCCATGATTTACCCTTTTATTTCCTACTTTAGTTTCAGCTAACTCAAGGTAGCCAACCATATATATAATCATAATTGTATTAATAACTCATAGACTAAACATATACATAAATTAGAAACAAAAAACTTGACATACCTTGATTTCAATGGTGATTTCCACTTCAAACAAGCTTGAATATCTCTACTTTTCTCACAATTTCAAGTCTAAAAACAGATTACGAAATCGAAGATTGAATCAAGGGCGGAGCCAAGAATTTAGTATAGGGTGGTCCTAATTAATAACCAACAAGATAAATAAAAAATGTGTTTCCATCTAAACAAATGGGGTCTAAACTAGTATGTTCTGTTGCCACATGGTTTGATGAGTTCCGTTGGTTAGAGTATAGTGTGAAAATGGACAAAGCATATTGTCTGTGTTGTTACTTGTTTAGGGATGAAACACTACATTTTGGTAGTGATGCATTTGTCACGGATGGGTTTAATAATTGGGCTAAAAAGGAAAGGTTGTCGTTACACGTCGGTGAAGTTAATAGTGTCCACAACCAAGTACAAAGGAAATGTGAGGCTTTGGTTCAACAAAAGCAATCTATTGCCGTTGCCTTTCATAAACAAACCAAGAAAGAGAAAATTGAATATAGAATGAGATTGAATGCTTCAATAGATGTTTGTAGATTGTTGCTTAAATTTGGTTTACCATTTCGTGGCCATGATGAGTCCGAAACATCTTTGAATCAGGACTTTTCTTAGGCCACTTAGAATTTCTTGGTGATCAAAATGAGATGGCACGAAAGGTTATATTAGACAATGCTCCGAGGAATTGCCAATTGACTTCTCCAAGAATTCAAAAGGACATTGCTAATTGTTTTGCTGAAGAAGTAGTAAAATCAATTATAGATGAGATTGGCAATGGTGTGTTTGCTTTGTTAGTTGACGAGTCTAGTGACATCTCTAGAAAGGAACAAATGGCCACAGTTTTGAGATACGTTGATGCACGCGGTCTTGTCAAAGAAAGATTTGTTGGTCTTCTTCACGTGACATAGACAAGTTCTGAAACCCTTAAAAACGCAATTGATGCTTTATTTGCTAAACTTCGATTGAGCTTCAAACAAGTAAGACATAATTCTATTACTTTTGAATCTCTAAAATTTTATTATTCTTCACTTTGTTCATTTCATTTGTTCTAAATTTTTATAGGTAGAGGTCAAGGTTATGATGGAGCAAGTAATATGCGTGGTGAGTTTAAAGGATTAAAACCTTTGATGTTACAAGATAATAGCTCCGCATATTATGTGCATTGTTTTGCTCACCAACTTTAATTGGTGGTTGTGGCGGTTGCAAAGGACCACCCGGGTGTTTGGAATTTTTTTTGAAATGATAAGCTTGGTATGCAATGTATCAATGGTTCTTGCAACCGAAAAGATATGATATGAGAGAGTTACAAGACAAGAGCGCAAGAAGCCCTTGGTGCCGATGAAATCGAAAGTGGAAAAGGTTTAAACCAAGAACTTTGTCTTACACGAGCCGGGGATACACGATGGGGTTCTCATCAAAAATCAATTGTGAGATTAATCAATTTGTTTCCGGATGTCGTGAAGTTACTTCGTTGGATTTGGGAAGAAGGCGAAGGTCCTAGCCGTAGTCAAGCACATGGTATTCTAGAATATTTCCAAACTTTTGATTTTGTGCTTTACTTGCATTTGATGTTGGAGCTTTTAGTGGTGACAAACTCATTGTCTAAATCTCTTCAAAAAAAGGATCAAAACATCTTGGATGCGGCTTTATTGATAGAAGGAACAAAAGCGGAACTACAACTGTATAGACAAAGTGGTTTTGAGACCCTTTTGAGCAAAGTTGAATCGTTTTGTGACTTGCACGATATTAAAAAAAAAGACATGGCGGACGAGTATGTAAATATAATAAGAACAAGGCATAGGACACACATTACCAACCGACATCATTATGAGTATGATGTATTCAACACCGTCATGGATTTGCAAATTCGAGAATTCGGTGATCTCTTTAGTGAGGTAAGCACCGAATTGATTAAACATCTGGCGGCTTTAAGTCTTCATGCCTCGCTTGCTATGTTAAACAAACAAAGTTTAGTGAAACTTTGTGACTTTTATCCAAATGATTTTGATGTCATAGAGAAGGCGCATATTGGGGGGGGGGATAGATTTATACATTCACCACATGCATGAAGATGAAAGATATGCCAACTTGAATGGTATCTACGAATTGGCTAGATTGATGGTCGAAACTACAAGGAATCTTACTTTCCGTTAGTTTACCGATTGTTGAAGTTGGCATTGACTTTGCTGGTTGCAACCGCTTCAGTTGAAAGATGTTTTTCGACAATGAAACTTGTGAAGTCCTATTTGCGGAATCGAATGGGAGATGAGTTTTTGAATGCCACAGTTTTGTGCCGTCGAAAAAGAAGCTCTCCACAATGTAAATAATGATGATGTAATTAACCGCTTTCAAAAGACGCGGACTCTCCGGGAACAACTGTAGAAGGTAACTCACGAACTTGTTCTTATCATTGTAATGAATTCGTATTTTACTTTAAATCTTTTTTTGCTCTTCGTTTGTGCACCCGCTCACCTAAAATCCTGCGTCTGCCACCGTTGAAAATTGTACGAAGTTTGGAAATGTATAGAGTTATGTGAAGAGACTAAATCATCAACTCCTCTGTTTCCCTATGTAAAACTTGCTAAGATTCCAGAGTCATGAAGTAGTTCATTTCTCGACTTGTCATCCTGAAGTGGTTCATTGCTGCTCTTTGACTTGAGGGGATATCTAGCAGTAAGATTCATGAATGCCGAACTGGAGAGATGATCTGATACATTCTGGGTAAGGAAAACCCCAATGACTAAGTCTACAATAGACCCTTTCCACCATGAGAAACGCCTGTCCCCTTGAAGAAGGTGCATTCTTGCGATGAATGAAGCCACTCTTCTACTGAATACATTTCGTTCTTCTTCCCATCATTTTTCCTTATCTTGATCTGTCCCATCTATTCCTTTACTGTTTATATCTTCCAACAGAAGCCTCCACACACTACTTGTCTCATCATCAAGGTCAACTTTAGGCCGTGGCTTTGTTCTTCTTAGTAAATAGGAGTCTTTAAAAGGAACAAGACTTTTGTCTTGTTGATATAAAACACGTGCATTCTTCTCACGGTATCTTGGCAAGTATGGGACAAGGGCATGCTGTCTTGTTCCACCGTTCGATTAACAAGGCCCATACTCTTAAATTGGTTTATGAGTGCATCGATATCATATGTGTTTTTCAATCTAAAACTTGGATGAAAACCTGTATAGTTCTAGAGAAACTAGTGACTATAATATGAATAGGAGGAAACGATATATTTTCTCTTGGTTCGTTTCTTTGTTGCTATACTTGTACTAAAGTCGGCTAAAAGGGCTTCCATGCAGGTATGATGTTGACACGAAGCTTTACGTATTAATTTTTTACCCTCTATCATTCCACAAGGTGAAGCCAAGTCACACACTCGTTTTATACCCTTGATTCTCTTCTTTCTAAAACTCTCCACATGACCAAATATCGACATATGCTTGTAAGATTGTTGATTCTTTAAGCTATACACTGTTGATGTTACAGGAAAGCTGTGATTATCGTCTTCTTACGACTATACAGAAGAAACTGCCTTGAAAGTGGCTGAACTCTGACACTTATCGCTCTTCTTTTTCTTGTAAATCGGAGGAAGTTTGTAAATGTTGATAGATATGCCTCCAAAGAGAATCCATTTTCGTCACCTGAAAATTCTTGCTTTGATCCCCTTTGGCCACCCTGGCTAAAACATCTACTGGTACTGCAGTTAGAATCGTTATCAAAGTCTTCATTTACCTCCTCAAATTGCATAGAATAAGTATCTGGTGATTGTTCGAAAATAGTTGTGGTTGTTCAAGATCAGACCTTTCATGTGGCGAATCAGACATGAAGATCATTCCACTATCGTCATTCTGATTTTGAAAATTCATAAGTACAAGTAGATCACTGTAAGAAATAGTATTCCACATCATTTCTCCATTGTTCATATAAAAAACACTCTCTTCTAAATGCATATTTACTTCAGTTTTTGTCGTCGTGCCAACATTTGCATGTGCAAGTAGATCGCTGCAAGGAATAATATTCCACATCATATAAAAAACTCAAATCATGCATTCCTCCACTGTTCATATCAAAAAACCCTTCTTCAGCATTGACATCTGCATGTGCAAGTAGATCACTGCAAGGAGTAATAATCCACATCATATTAAAAAAACTCACATCATGCATTCCTCCACTGTTCATGTTAAAAAAACCCATCTTCAGCGCTGGCATCTGGATATGCAATTAGATCATTACAAGAAATAATCACGCAATCCTCCGCTGTTCATGTCAAAAAACCCTTCTTCAACGACACAATCACCGGAAGTGCAATCGTTGACAAGAAAAGCCCCTTTATCCGTCGATCTGAATGAATTTAGGCAGCTGTAACACCCGCTACCTCGACACAACATTTTCCGCTTTGCCCCACTTGGTTACTGCTTTGTTGCTGGTGACATGGTGAGGATTTCCTAGGGGGCCACCCATCCTGGTACTACTCCCACCCAAGCACACTTAACTACAACGTTCCAAGAACCTATCGTGCATGTGGCCCCAAAACGCGTTGTATTTACGAAGGCCAAGGTATTACTTATGAACCCAGCATCACTCCTGTCCACGGCGATATGACATATGCCTAAGGTGTTACAAACACCCCCGTTAAGGACTTATCATCCTTGATGAAGTTTGTCCCACATCCCGAACGACATAGGAGCGGCTTTGATATCATTTGTAACACCTTGCCTACCTCGACACTATATTGTCCTCTTCTGCCCCACTGGCTTACAACTTTGTTTCTGGAGACATGGTGAGGACTTCCTAGGGGAGACATTGTCAACTAATTTGATGAATCCTTCACTTAATTTTTGTTTCAACAAAGAAAATTTATGAAGAGAGGAGATGAAGGGTATTTATGTTTTCACCCTTTTCACTTTGTCCCCCAAAGTCTAGTTTCTCAACTTTATGCCCCAATATAAATTTAACTTAACATTTTCAGTTAAGTTTTACTTTCATTCTTAACTCAATTGGTCCCTTGAATGACAACGAGTCACGAAATTAGTCCGAGGTACAAGTTGGTTAAGCATAGGGTACACATATGCTATGCTCGACTCTACCTAAACTTTACTTAACACCACTTCTACGAGTTAACGGAACCCGGATATTATAATCGATTTCCAAATTCGATTCCCTAAAACCGAGTTCCAAATTGTAATCGACATCCCCAAAATCGACCTCCAGATTGTAAGCGACATCCCCAAAATCGATTTGTAATCGACCTCCAAATTGTAATCGACATCAAAATCAGAAGTCGAGTTCTAATCTGATTATTGATTTCTAATCTGTCGATTTATAATCTGATTTCTATAATCGGGGATGGAAGCCACTCGCCGGAGAAGCTCATTAATCATGGCAGTAAACACTTTTGCAGATTCAATGGATTGAATGGAACTTGTTTCAATGGAAAATGAAAAACAGTAAACTTTTTTGCAGTTGATGGGGTGGCTAAGCTACTGATTTGTGGAGCAAAATTTGTGGCTAAGCTACTTTTTGCAGTAAACTGTTTCAATGGAAAACGGTCTTGCTTTGTGGAGTAATAGTCTTGTTTTCATAGTAATGGTGGAGTAATGGTCTTGTGTTTCAATGGAAAATTTGGTCTTGTGTTTGTGGAGTAATGGTCTTGTGTTTCAATGGAAAATGGTTTTGTTTCACAGTAAACTGTTTCAATAGAAACCCACACCAACCTTATCACCAAAAAGAATGCTAACCTTTTAGGAGTAAATGACAAAAGAATGCTAACCTTTTAGGAGTAAATGACAAAAGAATGCTAACCTTTTAGGAGTAAATGACAAAAGAATGCAACTAAAAAGAAGATGTTTTTCCATCTTCAAGTTTTGCCACTTTATCACCAAAAAGAATGCTAACCTTTTTGGATTAGATGACAAAAGAATGCAACTAAAAAGAAGATGTTTTTCCATCTTCAAGTTTCGACCACTTTATCACCAAAAAGAATGCTAACCTTTTAAGAGTAGATGACAAAAGAATGCAACTAAAAAGAAGACAACAATAGACCACTTTTATAGATGACAAAAGAATGCTAACCTTTTAAGCCAAATAGAACAAAAAAGAATGCATTTATTACCAAAAAGCCATTCATGTTATGACAGGTAAAATAGAACCAAAAAGCACTGTGAGATTTAAGCCAAATAGAACCAAAGAGCCACTGTAAGATTCTAATTCATTACATAACAGATAGAACCAAATAGAACCAATACATAACAAAATTCTAATTCATTACATAAAAAAATTCTGATTCATTACATAACCAAATCTAAACTAGACTTGCGACTTAGAGTTCTTGCTTTCAAACATCAACATACGTTGTTTTTTCGTCCCCTGAAATATAAATGATCGTTAGTATTCCATAATATATTTTGAAAAACAAAGTATTAAATAATTGAATACTTGACCTTTTATTGGTGGATGCCTCATGAGAACCTTGAGATGTGTTATCAAGTGGTGCCGAATTTTTGCAAGTCCGTTCATGATGTCCATACATACCACAACGTCGACACTTATGTCTTCTTTTAGGCTCATCAGGTGGTACGATTCTATTCTTTTTTGGTTGTCCGGGTGGACATTTGATAATAGGTGGACAAATTTTCTCGCTTGTTTCTATATGCTCCCATTCATCTTTCGCGGGCATTGGAGCAATTTCTAAGGCATAAGCCTCTTTAAAACTTGTGATTGTGAAATACGGATCAACGTATTTGTCCCAATCAGTCTCCCTCATGAAAGCAATAAAAGCCGCTGCATGCACACATGGAATACCTTTGACTTGCCAAACTCGACAACTACACTTTTTCTCGTCAAGT
>LUCG01009730.1:0-11767 GCA_001633085.1 Carthamus tinctorius | reverse complement strand
TAATAATATTATGTGTGTAAATTAGATAAACAAAGATCTGTGTGTTTTTCGGGTTTTTGTCACGTAATTGCTTCCGTNTTTAAACCCATGGATTTCGATCCATGTGGGTTTTGATAACCTTTTGGGATCAGTTTGATTTCTCGGGTTATGTCTCGTGTTTCTAATCCAGTTAGGATTGAAATTCACAGTTGACTCGTGTCAGTTTGATACGAGGGTTATTAAAAACCCAACAGAAAAAACACGAGAGATTTTACGTGGTTCACACGACCGGGGTGATCGTGCTAGTCCACGAGGGCAACTAGAGTTTTCTTTCTTATTGAGGTGCTACATTGTTTACAAGTACAATGGGTCTAATTATAGACAAACATAACTAGGGTAATCTCCTAATTATGGAAACATGATTAGGATAAATCTGCTAATCAAAAAAATAAAAAACAACGGAATAGAGAGCTAGGGACGGCCCCTAATTCCTGTGTCTCACCCTCTCTTTGTCTAATCTAAGTGGGCCGAAGCCTACATCCTATTAGAGGGCACCTTCTGGGAGTTGGAAGACACTCCAATGGGTTCCCTTTGGATATTCTCTAATACCCTTTGGATATTCTCTAATGGAGAATGCTCCACTGGAGGGCTTGAAGGCTTAGGGGTTTTAGATCTAAAGGAGGAAGGAGCTCCTTTGGTCTTTCAAGTGTATGTTCTGAGTGAGGGGGTGGGGGTATCATGAAGAGAAGACTGAGGAAGCTTGATTGTGTGGGCTGCAAGCTTGATCCCTCACCTTGTGTGGGAGTCACAACCATCATTGTAGAGAACAATGGTGTGATGGTACCAGAAAAGTACGTACTTGGCATTTTCAAATTAGAGTATACTTTCCCAGTAGGTAATGTTCTCTTGTACACCTCTTGAAAAGAGGTCAGGCCCGTCAATTCCTTGTTAATGACTTCTTGCACAAACCTTGGATACATAAAAAATGGTTTGGAAGTAGATTTGGCATCCAAGTTTTCTACAAGACCTTCGAAAATCATGTTGGAAAAATTGAAGGTTTGGTTAGTGGTTAAGCAGACCAAAGCATATGCAATAGTACTACTAAACTCACTTAAACCTGTTGTTTTCTTTGAAAAATAGTGAATGAAGATATGAAGCAAAAACCTCCACTGGGTGAAAATCGATTTTTGTAAAATGTAAGAATGTTAGTTGGGTCTTCATATCCCATACGAATGAGCTCAGAATAGACAGTATCATTAGGAAGAAAGGTTATACCTACTTCATCATTCAGTTGAAGATGGGTGTAGATTTTAGCCTCAGTGACAATGAGCTCTCTATCACACACTTTTGTTTGAATCACTTGTGCATCATTCACCTTTTCCACAATCGCATTGGCCCATAATTTCCTCATATGTTCCTTGTAGATGATAGGATTCACCAGAATAGCATGAGCTATGTGTGAAGCTCTCAGAAAATCGATGATATCGTGAAATTCTTCAGCTTGTTTCACCTTTTCAAGAAATCCGAGCTTGTTGTGATCATTGTGTAACTCGAAATTTGCCATTGCAAGTAAGAATTGAGAATGGATTGTAGAGAATCGTCGAGGTGGAAGAGAAAGGGGTTTAGGGTTTAGGGTTTCAAAATAGCCGTTGGGAGTTTGGCAGTCATAAGGGCTATTTATAGTGCGCGGATGAAGTTAAAAGCAGTAGTAATCAAATAACTAGCAGTAGTAATAAGCAGTAGTAATGAGCGATAGGAATGAGCAGTAGTAACCAGCGGTAGTATTGACAACTAGCAGTAGTAATGAATACTAGCGGTAGTAATCATGCCTAGCGATAGTAACCATGCCTAGCGGTAGTAACCATGCCTAGCGGTGGTAACCATGCCTAGCAGTAGTATCACTCTCTAGCGGTAGTAACACCTTCCATCGGTAGTAACACCTTCCATCGGTAGTAACACCTCTAGCGGTATTAACCACCTCCAGCGGTAGTAACAACCTCTAGTGGTATTAACCACCTCCAGCGGTTGTAACAACCTCTAGCGTTATTAACCACCTCCAGCGGTAGTAACCACTTTATCACCAATGCTTGTCTGAAACACTTTGAACAAACTTGTTAGACGCACCATGCTCTATAAAGACAAGTGAAAAACATACAAAAATGGTACAAAAGTAATAAAAAGAGGTTTATTCTGAGTTTATCATTCCCACACTTGTTATCAAATATGTAAATCAAACCACATCAAATGCCTTGGTGAATAAATCTGCATACTGATTGTCAGTGCAAACCTTCAATACTTGAATCAACTTCTTTTCATTGCAATCTCTAATGAAATGGTACCTTATTTCTATATGCTTTATTTTTTAGTGCTGAACCGGATTATTAACAATACTAATAGCACTGTTATTATCAATAAAGATAGGAGTGTGAAGAAAAGTCATACCATAGTCCAACATCTGATTCTGAATCCTTAGCACCTGAGAGCAGCAACTAGCAGCAGCTACATACTCTGCTTCAGCTGTTGAGGTTGAAACTATGGTTTGCTTCTTACAATGCCATGAGACCAATCTTGCACCCAAAAACTAACACGCTCCTGATGTAGACTTTCTATCCAGATTAGCTCCTCCATAGTCACTATCAGTATAGGCCAACAATTTAAAAGGAGAGTGGATATCAAAGGCCCAATCTTGGATGACTCTTTAGGTTTCTGAATATCCTCTTAGCTGCTTGAAAGTGTGATTCCTTAGGCCTAACTTGAAACTTTGCACATATACAAACTGCAAACATGATATCCGGTCTTGAGGCTGTTAGATACATGAGAGATCCAATCATGGATCTGTAATGATGAACATCCACATCCTCCCCCTCAAGATATGCAGTAAGTTGTTTGTGTGTCTTCGTTGGGGTGCTTGCTGGCTTTGCATCTGAATACCCAAACTTGTTGAGCATGTCCTTCACATACTTGGATTGGCTAATGAAGATGCCATCTTCTTTCTACTTCACTTGCAATCCAAGAAAGAAGGTCAGCTCTCCCATTGAACTCATTTTGAATTTCTTGTGCATCAATTCTTCAAACTCTTTGCACATATCATCCTTGGTAGATCCAAAGATGATGTCATCCACATAAATCTGCATAAGAAGAACCTCATTCCTTACTCTTCTGATAAAAAGAGTCTTGTCAATCATTCAGCTTTCAAACCCATTCTCCAAGAGATAGGTAGACAAGGTGTCATACCAAGCTCTTGGAGCCTGATGAAGGCCATAAAGTGCTTTCTTCAATTTGTATACTTTGTCAGGAAATTTAGGAACTTCAAATCCTGGTGGTTGACAAACATATACTTCTTCATCAATAGTGCCATAAAGAAAAGCACTCTTCATATCCATCTGATATACTTTGAAGTTCTTGAAAGAAGTAAAGGCTAAGAACAATCTGATTGCCTCAATCCTTGCTACTGGAGCAAAAACTTCATCATAATCAATGCCTTCCTCTTATGTGTACCCCTGAGCTACCAGTCTAGCTTTGTTCTTAATGACTATCCCTCTTTCGTCCTTCTTATTCCTGAAGATCCATTTTGTGCCTATTACCCTATGACCTCTGGGCAAATCCACCAAGTCCCACACATTTTGCAACACAAACTGAAGCAATTCCTCTTGCATTGCTTCTATCCAGCTTGAATCTTTCATTGCATCATGGGCCTTCTTGGGCTCATTCTGAGATAGAAAACAGGATAACAATCCAAGATGTGAATCCTGAAGTGCTGTTGCTTTGCTTTGTTTTCTTGTAAGCATAGGAGAACTCATCTCTCCAATCACCAAAGAGGATGGGTGATTCTTTTGAGTCCTTGTCAGATGGACTGGCTACTCAATGAGATTCTCATCCAGATTTGTCTCATTTTGTTCTAGAGAATCTTCAATGGCCTGTGTTGATTCTGATTCTTGCTCTACTTCAATTTGACCATCATAACATTGATATGGCTGAATTGGGTCTGAAATTTATTCCACACCTTCAGTCTGTTCCTTTTCCATCTCAGCTTCTACTTTTGGATTCTTATCCCCAGTTTTGCTGAACTCATGTGGATCAATTGTAGGTAAGGGAAACAATACAAACTGTTGTTCCGAACCCTTAACCTGCTCTTTATTAGTACTTGAAGAAACTGCATCACTCATACTCAAAGAGTTAGTTAGTGAATCAATGTCAAATAGCCAATCAGGACCTGTACCAGGTAGATTTGGTATGTTCTCATTGCATTTGTCATTGTCACTTTCTCCAATAATCCTAGAAGAACTATTAAAAACTCTATAAGCTTCGCTTTCAAAAGAGTAACCAACAAGAAATCCATCATCAACTTTGCTCTCAAACTTGCTTAGATGAGTTTTGGTATTAAGAATTGTGGAAGGACACCCAAATGGTTTTAAAAATCCTATGAAAGGCCTTTTCCTTTTGAAAAGTTCATATGGAGTCTTGTCTTGAAATTTGACAACTAAAACTCTGTTTTGCACATAGCAAGTAGTATTAACTACTTCTGCCCAAAAAGTGATTGCTAATTTTGAATCAGCTAACAAAGATCTAGTAGCCCCAATTAGTGTCCCATTTCTCCTCTCAGCAACACCATTATGTTGAGGAGTTCTAGGCGCACTAAATTGTCTCTCAATACCTTTATCCTCACAAAAACTGTTGAGATCAAAATTTTTATACTCAGTTCCATTGTCAGACCTTACGACTTTTACTTTTAGATTAGCTTGATTTTCTACTCTAGTGACAAAAGATTTGATCAGTTCACTTGTCTCATCTTTTGTTCTTAGAAAGATAACCCAAGTAAATCTAGAGTAATCATCAACAATGACTAAACAATAAGATTTCTTGCCAATGCTCATCACATTAGTAGGGCCAAACAAGTCCATAAGCAACAACTGAAGAGGTGATGAGATTGTGTTTATTTCTTTGGACTTATGAGAAGATTTGTGTTGTTTGCCTTTTAGACAAGGAACACAATTGTTAGCTCCAGAAAGTATTGAAAAAGAGCCAAGTTCATCTCTACAGAAGATCGTTACAGAGGCCCTCCACAGAAGGTGAAGTGTGCTATAAAGTCAAGAGGCACAGAGGCTCTGCAAGACCTATCAGAGCATATGTGGCCTCGGGCCTTCGGTGATTCAACACTTGTGAATCTTCAAAGTGTTGTCTCACGTGTTTCTCACATGCCTTTCAAACCGACTTTATTTAGATGATCAAGATGAGGACACGTGTAGAGATATGAGCTCACTAGTCGTTTAGGTTTAGTATAAATAGCTAGTTGTGCTGAATTTTCTTGTATGGTTTTCACGTATAATTTTAGAGATCAATATTGTTGGAGCTTTCACATTCTACTGTGTGTTCTTGGTGTTCTATACCATTCCAGTAATCATCTTATACTTATTCTTCATGTTTGATTACTGTTTTTGGATCATCACTTTCATTTAGTGGCTTTGATCTTATTTCCGCTGCATTTCTATACTGTTTAGTAACTATTTGATAGATCAGTTTGATAATCTCATTAAATCTGGGATCAACAATTGGTATCAGAGCAGGATTGAATACAAATTCAGTTGTTCCTGAGATTTGATACTGATTTGAGTGATAAGAACATGATCTTCTTCCTTCTATTGTTTGTTTTTATAAAGTTTTTGAAGCTTTTTCCTGCAACAATGGCGACAAATGCTAACACAACATTTATGAGTACTGGATCGCAATCCAAACCTTCTTCACTCACACGCGATGATTATCCGCAATGGAAGATCCGAACGGTTTCGTTCTTGGAAGGAATTCATCCGCGCATTACCGAATTTCTTCACAATCCACCTCATATTCCTATGAAGTTCATTCCTCGAGTTGCTGCTCCTGCAACAACGCTGGAAATACCTGAATCAATTGAGCCAAAGCCAATTGGTGAATGGACTGAAGAAGATAAGGAAATTGCCGAATTAGCGGCAAAATGCAAAAGGTTGTTGATAATGGCGATTCCAAACGACATATTTGAATCCATGGACTCATGCGATACTTCAATGGAGTTGTGGATTGAATTGCAAAAGCAGCTTGAAGGTGGGCTGAAGACCTTGAAAAACAATAGAGCAATCTATATAAATGAGTATCATGATTTCAAGGCTCTAGTTGGAGAACCTCTGAAGGCAACCTATTCTAGATTCAACACTCTGTTGAGTAAGTGCAGAAGGTACGGGGTTATGAGGATTGCAGAAGAGAACAATGCTCTCTTTCTGAAAACCCTAGGCGAAGAATGGGCAAATCTGACAATGTCCATACGATCAACTCTTGATTTAGAGACATGGTCTCTGTCAGACATCTATGGTACTTTAGTGAGTCAAGAACCTCAGGTGTTAAGGTTGAAAAAGCAAATAGGTGGCCCTTTGGCCTTGATGAGCAAGGCTAATGAAGCAACCTCTGTTGTTCAAAAAGGGAAGAAAGAATAGAAGAAAGAGAAGGAGAAGAAGAAAAAGAAGGTAATGTTTGTTGCAAGTGATTCAGAGGGCTCTGAAGAAGAGCTAACCGCAGAAGATATGGTGAGAGCTTTAGCTTTGATGACTAGAGAATACAAAAGGATAGGAAGAAGAGAGAGTTCAATAGGAAAGGAAGGCTCAGACAGAAGAGAGAAGGAGGATCAGAGGATCCCGATAAAGAATGATGATCAAAAGATAGTTGACAAGAAGGAGGGATGTTTTAGATGTGGCAAGTTGGGCAACTTTGCCTCGGAATGTTGGTCAACAGGACAAAAAGCACCACAAAAACCAACAAGAGATGCTGCTTATTATAAGAAGAAAACAGAATATTACTCGCAGAAGTTTCTTTTTGCAGAGACTAATGATCTTGTCACTGATGAATCTTCTGACGAAGAGTCACAAAAGGGTCTAATCGTCACAGAGGATGATGCGTTCTCTGACTCCCATCCAAAGGTAAATGAACTTTTTAAAGAAGTTATTGAGAACATTGATGACTATCACTCACTATGTGAGAGTTGAAAGCTAAACCTATCTTCTATGAGAGAGAAGTAACCCTTCTCACAGAAGAGAAGGATAGGTTCTTCAAAATGTTTGAAAAAGCCCAAAATAATCTTTTAAAAGTTGAAAAATCTTCCAAAGAAAAGATTATTAAACTAGAAAAGGAAGTGAAATGCAAGGTCGAGGAACTAAAGAGGATAGATCATGAAATGTGATGTTGTGTCTGTCAAAAAAAATTTCCAAACAGAAAGGGAATTTTTACACCAAGATATCCTTGACAGAGAGCTTAAGATAAGAAAATTCCAAGATGTTCAGAATGTCTTTAAGAAGATTAGAGTTAACATGGGCAGAAGGCGTTAGGTTTCTCTGAGTTTGACAATAAACCTGGTTTAAAACTAAAAAGACTCTAGAGAGTGCCTTCAGATCTGCAAAGAACCTCAAAAGCAATATACCAAATACAAAATCTATTTTTAAAAGGAGAAGGCTTCTGGTTGACTTAAACTCTACCACTTCATTTATTATGGAGAACGTGGCCTTTGATGACTATTTTGACTCTTTCTCACCTTCTGAAAAGAAGAATTTCATTCCAAGAAAATTCATGAGTCAAAGTCAAATAGGAATCTTTAAGTTTGGTCAACCAGAGACCCAAGAAGACTGTGCATTTGTGTGCATAGTACCCCCTCTAAAAAGAAAGTTACCAGCAGAGGCTTCTGAATTTTACCAAATCATATCAAAGAAGCCACAAGTGTCAAATCTAATCAAATGAAGTCTTTTGAAAATGAGTCTCTCTATAAAGAGATGTCTATCACAGAACCATCATGTTTGAATCAGGAAGTGTTTAGTTCCATCATAATTGATAGAGACCTCCTCACCTCAGATTCTGAGGAAGAGATCAATTCTGATCTGGAATCTGATTCATGTTCAGAGATATCCATGCTTAGCTCTAACTATGGTACTTGCAATGATTTGTTTGATGATAATACCACTGAGCATGAGTCTGTTTCAGATTTTGAGGAGAGTCCTACTCAGGTCATAGAGACTGATATTATTGCACACAAATCTATAGGGGAAGAAATGGTAAACATTCCAATCACCACCATTGCCCTTACCAACAAAAGAACTGGGGTGAGAATTTGCCCGGATTTTTGGATATGTGCATAAATATCGAGACCTCTCTTGACCTTGAGAGGAGAGAAAGAGAAAAATCCTTAGAGACTAGCACAAGTTCACTTTCTACCTCTGAAGTTAGAAGACCTAAGTTTACTTGGCAGCAAAAGGAAAAATGGCCACAAGCTAATTATCCCTCTGTGACAGTGACTGCAGGCAAACCAGAGAGGATAGCTGCATAGAAGAACAAATCTTTTTCATCAGAGCCTAGAATAGTTAGGGACCTCTATAAAAAGAAGCCCAAAGCTAAGAAGGGCGCTAAAATAAAATCTTCTGTACCTACCTTTGTTGGGTGCAAAATCAGATTGTATCCAAGATCACAAGATCGTGCTTAAAGAGGAGTCAAAGGCAAAGTCAAAGCCAAAGTCAAAGTTTGATACTTTAATAGTTAGTTTGTTCTTTTCAATAGTTTTGTGTAGTCAGGGTACAAAGTGTAATTCTTGTATAGTATAGGTTTATTTGGTTTGAGTATAAGTAGGTCCTAGTTGAGTTCAGTTTAGTGAGGATGCTTCATTGTTAAACAGAGAGTGTGATTGAGAGCTACGTATTAAGTGTGTGTGTTCTTGGTGTGTTTAGTGTGTGTAAACCATTTCATCAAGATCAATGATATATGGCTTTCCAATTCATTCTCTACATGTTTCATGGTGATTAGAACTTGAATCTGGAACAACATGTGGTATCAGAGCTGGAGATTCACGGAAATGGTATGATTTTCTGATCTGAGTTTTGTTCGAAGTTCTGAGAAATTTTGATTTTCAAAATTTGATATGATTGAGCTTTGAGGTTGATTCTATCATGGTTTAGAGTTGATTTGATAAGGTTTTTGATTAATTTGGAGCTGTAATTCATGGATTAGAGGTTTGATTTTGAAATTTTTTTGGTGTTCTTAAAATCCGATTCGGAGTCTGAGATTTAAGTTTTTTGATCAATTGATTTTGATTTGGTTGAAAATGGATGGAGTTTAGGTATTTTGATTGTGTTTAAGTGTTGTTTGAGGCTTAGTTTTGCAAGATTTGGTTTGATTTTGGAGATTTCAGTCGACTCCCGACTTGAATATTTTGGTCCCTGTATCTGTTTAAAAAGGCCGATACGGATTTATAGTTGTCGGATTTTTGGTTTGATTATGGTTATCGGATTTTCAATCTGAGTTGGTAAAAAATCCAAATAGTATCAGATTTTGGCTGTCGGATTCTTGGTTTAGGTGTGTCTTAGATTTTCAATTGTTACATTTGTGTGTATCGGATTTTCAATTGTTGGAGTTTAGGATATCGGATTTGGGATTTGAAGTTTGTTTGTCGGAGTTTGTTTGTCGGACTCCAAAGTATCAGATTTCTACTCGGATTTCCTCATTGAAGTTTGTTTGTCGGATTTTGTTGGGGTATCGGTCTTTTAGGCATGTGAGTATATCGGATTTTGGACATCAGATTGTTGGTTTTCGTATCGGAGTTTTCAGATTGTTGGTATCGGATTCTGGATCACACTTGATATCGGATTTTCAAGAGTTTGTTTGTCGGATTTTTCCTATCGGAGTTCAAGTTTCGCATTTGGTATCGGATTCTTCTATTTGTTCATATTAGATTGTGCGTATATCGGATTCGGCTTATCGGATTATTGTGTCGGATTCGGCTTATCGGATTGTGCGTATATCGGATTTGTTCATATCGGATTTGATATCAGATTCTTCTACTCGGATTATTTCTATCGGATTCTTCTACTCGGATTCTTCTTATTGGATTAGCTACCAGATTTAGCTATCGGATTGTGTATCAGATTTTGGATATTGGCAGTTTTGGTCCCTGCAGTGTAATGTTTGGGTGTTGATAGTTTCAGTCCCTGTAGTTTGATAAGTGTGATCAAGTTCAAGTTTAGTTCAGTTTTTCAGTTTCGTTTTTTCTCGACAGTTCAGTCAAGTCAGTAAATTTCAGTGAATTTTCGATCGTGTTCAAGTTCTAGTCGTTATCCAGTCAAGATGTTTGATCACAGTGGATATCATGGATTATGGAAGGATTATATGACATCCAGTCAGCGTGTTTTTGAGCTAAACAAATAAAATCAACAACTAAATATTGAAAAGTCATTTTTGGAGATGAAGATTGCGAATCTTGAAAAGGTTAAGCAGATTCAAAAGGAGCAAGAATCAGAGAATTCAACATTGTCAAATCAGATAACTGAGCTTCAGCAAGGTTTGTTAGTTACAAATGCTGAAAAAGCTGAGCTTCTTATTAAAGTTACTGATCTTGAAGTTTCACTTTCTAATGAAAGAAGTCTCATTACAAGTTTGAAAACTGATTTACAAAATCAGCATGATCAAACGTTAAAACATTCTTTTGGAAATGCTCAAAATTTAAAGCTTGTAACTTCTTTGAGACAAGAGAATGAAGATTTACAAAAGAAAGTTCTTGAACTAGAGGAAGATAAAATGGTTTTTGGAAACAAGATTATGTCTTCTCATTCAAGAGTGACAGAACTTTCAAATCAAGTAACTGATTTTTGAGAAAATTGTGATCATTGAGAGAAGTAACTTTGACAAAGAAATGAAAGCTTTTGAACAAAGATTGAACAACTTTATTTGAAGATTTCAGTTTTTGAAAAGCAGAAAGATAATGAGATTTTCAAAGAGTTTTCTGAATCTAACTGTTTTGTTAATTGTTGTTATGATGATGATGATTCTAACTCTTATGATGCCATGAATGTTTTTGAGTCTTTTGGTTCTTGTGACAGCAAGGAAAAGGATGTTGACAGTAAAGCGACTGATTTTCAGAAGTTGTTACAGTCAGAGCAACAAAAGTTTGAAGAAGAGAGAATGGTTTTTGAGAATGAAAGAAAAGATTTCGAATTGAAAAGTGTTAAACTTTCAAAGAGGATTTCTGATTTAGAGAGACGGATTGTGTGGGAAAGAAAAGATTTTGAGAAAAAGAAAAGTGTTTTTGAGAGCAAGAACAAAGTTTTGAAGAAAAAGAATGTTCGTGTTGAGAAAGATAGATATGTTGAGGATTTTGAGGAAGAAAGTAAAGTTTTTCAAAAAGAGAGGAAATCTTTTGAAGAAAAGATTGTTCAGTTTAGAACTAAGATTGCTGATTTAGAAGTGCAACTTTCAGATGAGAGAAGTGCTTTTAAAAGAAAAGAACAACTTTTAAAGAGTGTGTTAGTGCTTAGTTTATAAAAGAAGTAGAGGAACTTAATATGTAACTTTTTCATTTCTAGGGTAGGAGTATAAATACTCCTATGCCTTTGTATTGTAACAAGCTTTTCACTTTTGGAATGACATATGACTTGATTGCTTTCTCTCTCTACTTTCTCTCTCTAAGTCTTCATTTAGATTCTTATTAGATTCTTCATGATCTAGCTTAGATCATGAAGATTTGATTCATCTTGTACTTAACAATTTGTATCAGAGCCGGAAAATGTGAATCAAAGCAAGAAGATTGAAGATTTGAAGATGAAAAGATTGAAGAGTTTGTGTTTCTCCATTTTTTGATCGTTTTTGATCAATTTTTTGCGATTCTAGGTATTTTGATTACAAATCTGAGTGTAGATTCGTGATCAGAATAGGTTGGTGGTGTTTTTCTGCAGTTTAGAATTGCTTGTGTTGATCGAATTTGAAGAAATTTGAGGTCAAAAATGGTGGAAACTCA
>LUCG01009712.1:3641-22722 GCA_001633085.1 Carthamus tinctorius | reverse complement strand
GAACTCGGTTAGGGCGCTATGAACCCCCCAAGCGATAACCAATCCGCCACAACACTGTTGACAGATAGTTTATGTTAGTTTCTTAGTTTTAAAGAGTTCTAGTACTCTAATGTATGTATGCATCTATAGTAATTAGTACCCAATCTCTTTTTGTCTTCAAAGGTAAACCAATGTTCATATCTAAAATGGATGCAAGAAAGATGACTCAATCAAATAAGGTGAAGGATCATGTGAAAAGTTGAGTTAATGTGGGAAGCATGGAAAGTGGATATGAACCCTTGATCACTTTTAATCTCAAGCCCACCAAAGAATTGCGCTTCATACGGGATTGATCCGATGCATCTTATCTCGGTGCATCTCATCCTAATGTGCATCCAACAGTTGATAACCGCTTCTCACGTTAACTCAACATCTCACTGGAACCCAATCTATCAAATAAATGCTAGCTATGTTGTATTTGTTGATTTATTCCCATTTTGTGAAAAGAATTTACTTGTATCACAATTCATGATTGCATTCAATTTGGCAACCTGTTTATGATGGCTAATATCTCTTTCACGACCACTTGTTGTCTTAGTCGGAAGGAACTGCGAACCAAAGAGGCAAACCAAGAGAATGTTATACAATTAGGCCTCACACTTCCTCCTAACGCAATTGATCCATCACGAGTTACTGAACTCTCTTGGCAACCAAGGTCAGGTACTCAAATCATCTACAAGGGTCACTTTGAAGAATAACCTTCTAACATGTAATTTTTTAATGCATGATATTCTAGTAGATTTTGAGGCATTCTTGCAGTAAGAAGAGGTAAACTTTTAAAAATATGTTAGAAGGTCATGCATTAAAAAGAATCTGTTAGAAGGTTATTCTCCTAAATAACCTTCTACAATGTCCTTATCAAGACATAATAGATATCGGGTGAATTAAGGAAATAGATAAATATTTACGGAATAAGTTATAGGGTTGGGTTCTGGTGAGAAGTTGAGTTAACGGTGAGAAGTGGTTATCATCCGTTGGATGAGAAATGGACGCACATTAGGATGAAACGCACCGAGATGCACCAGATCAATTCCCTTCTAAGCCGCAATTCATGGGAGGGCTTGAGATCCACTTCTCACCGTTAACTCAACTTCTCACACGATCCTTTGCCATAACTTATATGGGTTCGGCTCCTGTGAAAAGTTGAGGTTGAGGTGATAAGTGGTTATCAACCGTTGGATGAGAAGTGGATGCACATTAGGATGAGATGCACCGGATCAATTCTCTTCTAAAGTGCAATTCATGGGAGGGCATGAGAATAAAAGAGATCAGGGGTTTAGATCCACTTCTCAGGCTTCTCATTGTTAACTCAACTTCCCAAACGATCCTTCGCCTAAGTTATATTTGTTTCATAGAGCGGGTTTACGTTTATATGCAGAGATCATCTTTGTGGAGATGCTATTGACATGATATTTCTTTGGATAGGGTATTCTTGTACAAAGGCTTCCTATCTGATGAAGAGTGTGACCACTTGATATCTTTGGTAAAACCCACATTCTTACTTAGGATACATTTTTTTTTTGGCTTTTGAATTATCAAGTAAAATAAGTTATTACCATTGTTGCTCACACATCTTACTTTTACGGAAAACTAAGGCCATGTTTGACAACCTTAAGCTAGCTTATTGAAAAAGCTTGATTAGCCATAGCCAACTTTTTGAAAAGGCACTTCAAGTGCGTTTCAATAAGCTCCAGGGGATTCTTTTCCACGTTTTCCAACTATGCCCCTTTATATTTTTTTCAACATGTCCTTTTAGGTCATTTTACATTGTGAAGACCAAAATTGATAACAAAAGGGTACACTTATCTTTTTCTTACTTAACTAATCTATTTTTTAACCATTTGTTTGAAGCAAATTGTATTTCTTTGGTTATAGGGAAACGGCAACAAAGCGAAATCCAGTGGCAACAATTCAACCACGGCTGAAGAACGGGCTACAAATTTAGACATCTCTTTAGAAATCGAAGTAAGTTCATCTTTCTTTAATTTTAATTTTCTGGGCTTCTATTAAAGTTTATCAAGACAGGAAAATATCGTGTAGCATATTCGGTCTCCATTGAGGGGGTGTCTGGGATTGCTTATTTAAAGTGCTTATTAACTTATTCCGGTGTGGTGTCAGTAATAAGTAGTTTTCAGTGTTTGGATGGGGAAAAAAGGAAATGCTTATACCGGTGCCGAACCAGTAATAAATGAGTTTTTGATAAGTTACTCCTTATTAACTTATTCCGGTTTGGTACCGCCATAACTTATTCCAAACACTAAAAAACAACTTATCAACTTGTTATATTTTGGTACCACCATAAACTAATCCAAACACTTTTTTATAGAACTCCGGTTTGACACCACATAAGTTGATGAGTACTTACAGGAAAAAACATAAGTTGTTTTAAATAAGCAGTCCCAGACACCCCCTGAGAATCGTTGTTTGTGATCCTTTTCTTTAGAAAGACCTGAATAACCATACTGACAATTATTTTTTAAATGCATCACCTTCCACAGATTTAAAAATGCATAGAATGTCTTTCTTAACAAAAGAATGCCTCAAAATCTCTCAGAAGGTCATGCATTAAAAAGAAGTTAATGAGTAATATGATAAGATTTGTTTAAAACCATGAACATTTCTTAGGATGAAATAACTGCGAGGATTGAGGAAAGGATTTCGGCATGGACTTTTCTTCCCAAAGGTTTTCTCCTTCGATCATCTTTTTTTTTCTCTTTGTAATCGTGGTTTCGTTAAGTTTTTGCGATAAGATGAGTTATCTACAGGAAATGGCAAACCGTTTCGAGTTCTTCATCATGGTCATGAAGAGATTAATGAGAACCACAACTATTTGGGCAACACATCCATGCGGCTGAATGGCGAAAGCGTAATTGCAACAATTGTGTTGTATCTTTCAAATGTCACCCAAGGTGGTCAAATCCTCTTTCCCGGAGTAGAGGTTAGATGAAAGTTTCCTACTCTTTTAGACGTTTGTTTGGGCTGAACCAAACTGAGCTTGCTTGGCTCACGATAGAGTCCATAGGCTTGGGCTCAGCTAGGAAAGTGGAGCTCGAGCTTGGTTTGCCAAAAACTCAACCTTTAGTTCAGCTCTTCATATGAGCTCATATAAGCTTCATTCACTACAACAAAGTCGGCTTTATATAGGATGCTAAAATATGTTTAAATGTCTTAATAGGCTGCTTTTTAGTACTTAAGTTCATAGGACATAACAATTGTGCGTTCAATGTGAAAAGGGTACAGTAAGGTGATAGAAAGTTTGGGCATTTTAACAAGTTTTTTATGACGTTTTTGGAAGGAAAAACCCGTCTTATTAGTCTTTTTATACTGTCTTATTTAAAAAAGTGTCTTATTCCTTATAAAAAGATGTGTTCATAGGGTACTTCTCAAAAGTGTCATGTAAAAAAGCTAACAGGATATTTATGTCAAAAGTGTCGTAAAAACTTCTTAGGACGCACACAAAGCGTCTTATAGACTTTTTGTAACACGCTGACATAGGACACAAATGTTTGGTCCTATAAACTTAGGTCCTGTAAAGTAGTGTACTAGAACTTCTAAAGATATTTGAATCCCTATAAAGCCAATTTTGTTGTGAATTGTGATCAGTGGTGGACCTAGAATTTTTGCGGAGCGGGTGCACCTTTAAAGTGGATTAAGGCCCATGAAGTCATTGGTGTCTTTTCTGGCGAATTCCACTATTTCAAGAGATATTTTTAAAGTTTTTGGGTTGGTTCCAATGAACTATTTCGGTTTTTTGATTGATTTCAAGGGACTTTTTCGGGCTTTTTGGTTGTTGATGTTTCTTGTATTTTTTTAATACCCTGGAGCATCATTCAAAGTTCAGCGAGTGCACCTCTCATACCCCACGAAATTTTTTACCCACAAAATTTTAATTGAGCTGGTGCACATGACCCACTTGTGATGCTTATATAAAACCCTTCAAATCAAAATTACAATCTAACCCTCCAAATAGTTACTATCCTCCTTGTTATTGTTAGAGCATCTCCAGCAGCATGGGGATTTTGAGGCGGTATTTTGCTCCAACAACTTTCCTAAAACTATCTTCAAATTGGAGCAAGTAGGAGAGAGTTTTTCCTCCAAATATGGGGAGAACCCAAAAATGATTACCAAAGGAAAACACCAATGGGAAACTTTGAAATTATATATTTTGAGGGAGACATAATATTTTAATAGATAAAATAGAATATATTCTAATATTATAATCATGTTGGATTCTTCAAAATGGAGAATCTGTTGTAAATGAATGTAACTTATTTTTTGGAGATTTTGACATTTGGTTTTCCATTTTGGAGAATCTGTTAGAGATGCTCTTATTATCTATGGCTCAAATCTATTGCAGTCAAGAAGCTTGGGATTCAAAAAGAAAACATGGTCCGATTGTAAAAAGAGTATCGAGACAACGAAACCCATCAAAGGCAATGCAATTTTGTTCTTCAATCTCCATCCGAATGCTAGTTTAGACCCCAGTAGTTTACACGCCAGGTGTCCGATAATCGAGGCTGATATGTGGTGGGCCACAAAGATTTTCGTGGTGAAGCCTGTTGCCGCGGCAAATTCCGTATCGTCGGAAACTGGTGGTGACGATGATGGTTTGTGCACGGACGAGGACGACAAATGCCCACGGTGGGCGGCGGCCGGGGAGTGCGATCGGAACCCGATATTTATGGTGGGTTCTGCTGATTATTATGGAACATGTAGGAAGAGTTGTAATGCATGTTGATTTTTAAGTTGGGTTTGCAAGCCCGGGGTCTTTTTGAGTACAGATTTTGGGAGAAAAGTTAGGGGCTGTTTGGTTGGTTTCGTTAAGTCCGATATAGATAAAGTCTTGTATAGATTGAAAATGTTTTTGTTTGGGTTGATTATTTTATAGATAGAAGGGGTGTGTTTGAAATGACGGGTGTGGAAAAAACTTGGCCTTCTGCATAAAACTCCCTCTAGAAGCTTAATGGATAAAGTTGTTTGTGTAAATTAATATGTTTGTATAGATTTAGAAGGTTTTTGTTGGGGAGATTTTTTCCATATATGGAAGAAACGTATTTTTTTAGTTGGGAGCAACAGGTCCGGAAAAACTTGTTTTCTGTATAAAGCTCTGCCTAAAAGCTTACTGAACAATCCATTTTCTATATTAAGTTGCTAACAAACAAGCCCTAAGTCACTACCAAACAATAATGTACAACTGACCTAATAAGCTATAAGTATCATTAAGCTGCTAACTGCTAAGAACCTAATAAGCTATGAGTACATTAAGCTGCTAACTGCTAAGAGACAGACCTTTAGATCTGTGTATATCTTTAACTGTAGGTGAGATATATTGGGTTTGTTTAATTTAGAAACCGTAGGTCGAATATACTGGGATAAGATAGATATATTGGGTTTGTTTATATTTAGGGTGTAATACATCTGGATGATGTTGGAATTGGGTTTTGAATAGAAATTCCAGCAAATTGAGATGTAAGTTTGACCTCCAAAACGTGGTGTATTCGATAAGCAGGAGTACTGATTATATATAGATGGATGCTTTGACATTTATAGTAAATGATTGGATTCAATGATGGAGTTTGTTTAATAATTCACCAACTTCTTTTCTATTTTTTTCAATTTATGATAATATAAAATGTTGATGGTTATTGTTTGTTTTATTAAGGTATTTATGATAACTTTACTAAACATTGCCTATTAGTAAGGTTCAAACTTACAAACCCACTAACCTGATAAATTTCGCTTGAAATTAGGATATGGGATGTGAGGAGGTCCGGCCCTGGTTATGTGCAGCCAGCCCGTGTAATCGTACAAGGCATGAAAGCTCAAAGGGCATCAAGTTTTCATCAATCACTATATGATTAGAGGATTAGTCAATTGGGATTTAAATAAAAACACAGTAATGGATGGATATTGATAGCGTAACGTGAATATGCACAATAGACACTTATGAGATAATGTAAGCAAATAAACATATACTAAACACAACGAAAGCATACAAAATGTGAGGTAAAGTTTCATAGGAATATATGTTAATCATAATTTAAGGGGAACCGAACCGAACCGAGCCGATCGTCCGTTGGATATTGGATTTTTCTGATCAAATGGACAATTGGATTAGTTGGGTTCCATCAAATGGACAATCAGATTAGGTTTATCTGACATTGAATGGATGATTGATGATTTTATTTTATATAGTATATATATGTAGATGTATAGAGTGTATAGAGGAAAGTTCAAATGTGAACCACTTTTTGGTTGTGAACGTGAGGACAGTCGNTGGACCTGATGTGGCGCCTAGTCATCCGCCACGTGTCGCGCTCTCGGCTGTCCTCACGTTCACAACCAAAAAGTGGTTTACATTTGAACCCACCCCGTGAATTGTATATATATATATATGTATATATTTATAATATAATTATTAATTGGATGGATAGTTGGATGATGATTCGATAGATAACCGGATCGGTTTAGCCAATTCTGAACTGTCATCAATAACCGACCGATGCAAATCGGATGTTGAAATTTTTGATCCCATCCGATGTAATCGGTTTTTATTCCATTGGTTAAATTTCCACCCTACGAACATAAAAAGTACAAAAAGATTAAAAGAAGCAACGTTCATGTTCATCTATGTAGAGTACAAAAAGGTCATTCTCCACATGTCACCACATTTAAAATCTATTTAGGCACCAAATCCAATGGAAAGTTTGTACATAAAAAATACAAATCAAACTCTCCACTGAGTTTAAAAAACCTCCCAAAAAGATAAACAAAACCATCTTTTAAAATATCACGGACCACAAACTTCTGTCATCTGTTTATTGATGTATTGCTAGTCGTTTATGGACAACACCCATTTACGATACTCAAACCGCAACCTCTCGAGTTTCAACAAGCCGATCCACGGGTAACTTTTGGGATGTTTCACTTTTAATCCCTGCAAAATCTTTAACAGTGAAGCCAACTTTCTCAAACTTCCCTTTTTCACTATTTTCTCTGAACTTAAAGTAATCAGCACACAAAAAGGGCCTATAAGCTCTCAAATTCTCCTCACCCGCAACTTCTTCAGGTGCAAAAACAACCTTATTATCCTCAAAACACCAAAAGAAAGCGAGCGAAAACCGGTTCTTTTTACGTTCTTTTAAAACAACCCGATGCTCCGATGACCGTAGCTTCCCGTTACTCCACGCTTGCATTAAGTCTCCGATATTTATGACCAAAGTTTCGGCACACGGGTCGATGTCCATCCATTTCCCGTCTTTAGATCGCACTTGAAGCCCGCCGATTTCGTCTTGATAAACAATTGTTACGCAGCTCATATCGGTGTGCATGCCGAGCCCTTCGACGTCTTTTCCGATGGTTCCGGGTGACGAGTAGTTGTTTATCCTCAAATACCCTTCGGAGTCCGAGAACTCAGATTCAAACTTCCTACAGAAATCGTCACCCAAACACATCAATAGCATCTCGATGATCTTATTTGATAAGCTCCTCATTTTGCTCCCGTATTCTCCCAACACCTCACTGCGAAAAACAAAAAAGATCGAAAAGAAAGTCGAATAAATAACAAAAGTATGTATCTTTATATCTTTATATTAAGAGGCTTGAGCTTAATGGAACTCACAGCTTATCTCTACACAACAACATGCCATTTCCGACGGAAAAATCTGTCGAAAATCCATCAGAAATGACATTTCCAGCGAATTTCTGTCGGATCAGGCTGCCAAAAATCCCCTGCTAGAAAATGACATTTTCCGACGGATTTACAATTTCCGTAGGAAAAGTACTCCTTTTTTTAGTAGTGTATTCAGTCAACTATACATGACTGTTTGGTAGTGGCTTAATGATGTAGAAAATGGCTTATTCAGTAAGCTTCTAGGGGGAGCTGTATGTAGAAAGCCAATATATTTCCAAACCTGCCCTCCCAATTAAAAAGGATGCTCCTTCCGTCTATGAAAAAGTCCTCCCAAACAAAAACCTTTCCAATCTATATAGACGGATTAACCCACACATACAACTTTATCCATACAGGACTTAATGGAAAACCAACGTTACCTGAATTCCGAATTTGGCTGGTTGAAAAGCACTTCAGCGGAGCTCTGTGCCGATGCTAAAAAACTTGGCCCGGATACACGAAGCGACTCGAAAAAAGGAGAGGCGATGAAATGAGGGGTGTAGGTCTTTACGTTCGACGTGGGCCCGGCTCTGAGTTTTTGTTCATATGGCAGATTGAAGAGCTTATTTGAAAGGGAATGTAGTTTGTTGTAAAGTTCTTTTGAGATGCCATGGTTGGTTATATGAAAGAAACCCCATTCTTTACAGGCTGATGAGAGGGAGGAGAGGCAGGATGGGCTTAAGGGTTTTGATACATCAAATACAGGAAGTTCAATGGAAGTTTTGGATGAAAGCATAGTGAAGATTGATGGAAAAGGGAGTTAGTTTGCATGAAGCTTATAAACCAGTTTGCNCCCCTGTGTATATATATATATATATATATAGATAGGGTTGAGTTCACGTAAGACCAAGTTGTTTTTGTGAAAACATATTTTTACACTATAAACTTCATAGCAAAGCACTTAGAAGGTACACAAAAATCGAACCTTAACATCATTTTGCTGAGAAGTTTCAGGTGTAAAAATTTGGTCTCATGGTTCTCACAAAAACAGTCAGGTATCACGAGATCCCAAGTCTCTCTCTCTCTCTCTAGATATATATATATATAGATATATATATATAGAGAGAGAGAGAGGGGCAAGATCAAACGAGAACAATAAGTATTTAAAAGAACACGCAAACTAATAAAATCATATATGATTCATACGACTTAAGTCACCGCCAAAGTGGCTTTTCACACACACACACACACACACACATGTGTGTGATTTTGTTGGTTTGCGGGTTCTTTTAAGAGAAAACCTCAAAAAAGGGAATACTAACGAACATCCTCGTAGCCCTTCATCTGGACCATATGCACATATGCATAAAAACCAAAAGAATTTTGTTGTGATTACTTTATGTACATCTAAGAAGGTAACAATAATATTGGGATTTGGGACATTTTGTTGTGATTCAAGAATGGTTTGTGCACAAATTTCTTGCATATAAAATAATGTCATTTGTTTATAAGTTAGTTTGGGGGACAAGCATCTAGTTGTAAGTACAACCGTTATAGAGGCAAAGAATGTAAAAGCTTTGACTTACAGTTTGGCAGTTCTCTAAAAGATTCCTTTTTGTTTGGATTTTTCTGCAAGAAAAAGAAGGTCAATGGTGAACAGAGTTGGAACTATTAAAAAACTTCAAGCAGATGGGAAGCATAAGGCAACAAAGGTGGAGGTTTGAAAGCAAACTGTTACTTTGTCAAATGTTTGGCTCTTGGACCTAGATTATTAATGAATTACCCCCTTCCCATTTGACATATATACCCTTTTGCATGTTCAACTACATGGATCCAATGCACATCTTTTTGCAAGAATAGCAAATGAGTGTATGTATATGTTGTTGTTAGAGCATCTTTAACAGCTATGCTATAATTTCTCTGAAATAGAGTATCAAAGGTTAAAATCTCTAAAAAAATTACATCTAACTCCAACTGCTACTCTATTTTAGCAATTCTATGTTTAACTATATGATTAAAATAGACTTGGAATCACGTGAGACCGAAATGTTTTCGTGAGACCCGTGAAACCACATTTTTACACTTGAAGCTTCGCAACAAAACACACTATGAAGGTAACCTTCACAGAGTTTTTGCTATGAAGGTTCGAAATCTTCTTACCTTCACAATGTATTGCTGGGAAGTTTCAATATGTAAAAATGTGGTCTTACCGGTCTCTAGGTCGGTCTCCGGTGAACTCAACCCTATTAAGTTATCCAATACATTTGATAACATATTATTTTTCTCTCATAAACATTTAATTTCAAGGTTTCTTATCGGTGAGAAATAATAAAATATTGTTTCTCTCTCTCTNCCCCCCCCCCCCCGGCGCGTCTCTTCTTTTCTCTGTTTAGCATACAGTATAGCATAGATGATGAAGCCAAAATTTACTTAAAATCTTCAAAATCCCTAGTTTAGCATAGCCGTTGAAGATGCTATTACTATGCCAAACAAATAACAAAAAGGCAAACCAATTTGGTTTGAGATCAAATAGGCAAACCATTTTCAATTCAGGCTTATGATTCTGTCTAAAACAATAACTAAAGTTTCTTAGGAAACCACAAAGCAAGCAACAGCACATGAACTCCTTAGTTTTCCCCCAAGTCAATGCAAGAGACAAGAGAGCATAACAATTGATGATACTTGAAAAGATTCAACTAATAATTATTATCAACTACCATCATTGCTTCATTATATATATATATATATATATATATTCATGTATGGGGTACTGGTTCAATGTATATGAGAAGCTCAGGTGACTGTTCTTACGGAACAAAGGAGTTGCACATGCTTCCTGCCTCATCCTTAAAGAATCTGTTACTTAGCTGTCAGTTTCGACCGCTGGTAAGCTGGAAACTTGAAGAAGTTGGTTGAACATGGGAACATAAAATCCATGTGCAGTTTTGAGGTTTAACTTAGCTGGATTAATCAAGCCATATATTCTTCTTTAAAACAAACCACATTTAGGATAAAATTTTAAGTTTCTTCTTGTAACTAAACCTTTTGGGTTACTATCTTGCCTCAGAAATATCTATACCTAAGAATTAAGATAAACTTTCAAAATATATAATGATTAGATACTGGAACTTTGTTTGTTTACTTTGAAGAAGCTATGACTAACTACACAATCACACTTATCATATATGAAAACCTTATGGTTGATACTACTACATATAAGCTAGCTGAAAACCTCAAGCAAGATAGAAACCAACAGCTTGCAACAATATAGAATGTTTAATGTAGCTTTAGAGCATCTCCAACAGCTTCTCTAAAATGGAGAAAATAAAGAATATGGGGTTTGGAGCTAATATATTGCTTCAACAACAGATTCCCCAAAACTATCTCCAACATGGAGAAATTACGAGAGATTATGATTTTTTTGGAGAAAACCCCAAAAATGATTACCAAGCGAGTGCACCAATAGGAAACTTTGAAAATAAATATTTAGAGAAAAAATAATATTTTAATTGATGAGTGAAATAGTTTGATATTATAACCAATGTTGGGTTCTCTAAAATGGGAATTTGTTGGAGATAGAATATAATTTTCTTTTGTAGATTTTGACTTTTTGGCTCTCCATAATATGCCGTTTGTTTATTCTTAATAGTTCCATTAAGAGGCAACATCTAAATAGCTTCAAACCCCCTGAATGATTTTGTATCTTGGGCCTCCCTTAACCATTCAACGGCTTAATTTTATTCTAAACAGTTACCAACCAACCATATTTCATTATGCACTATTTCATAAGAGCCTCTTAATCCTTCTGACCACTATTATGCACCAAATCATTCTGCAACGACCAAACAACCTAGATACCTGGAGGGCACTGAATGCATTTATTAGAATCAGGAACCATTTGCTGATTTCTTCTTCTTCATATCCTGTCAGACAAAGAACAAAAGTTTCTCACTCATTGGAAAATAAAACAAGTAAACAGAAGTGTAGAATTTAGGGGTGTTTGGGATTGCTTATTTAAAGTGCTTATCTCCCTTTTGAGGTTTGAAACAGCAAATAAGCTAAAACGAGTGTTTGGGTTGCCAAGAAAACGGAGCTTATGGTCGGTTTAAAAAGCAAATAAGTAGTTTTGGAAAAGTTGCTTCTCTTTTTAGCTTATTTCCCCAAATTACACATTTACCCTTATTTTAGTAGAACTCTCCTCATCTCTTCACCTTTAGCCCTCTTTGGTCATTTTACACAAATAAGCATAAATTTGCCAAACACTAAGGTGTCATTTTTTTTTTTAAAGAGGTGTGAAGTCTGAAATCTAAATTCACGTCTAATAAATAAGAGCTGGATGGTACCCCTCTTAAAATTTCAGAGGACGATAGGAAGTTTTCAGGCCTTTTTTTCTTAAAGATAAAACAAACGGTCTTACATATGCAAAAAACAAACGACCCTGAAAAACAACTTATCAGCTTCTTATCACGTTTTGATACATCAATAAGCTAATCCAAACAAGTTTTATGAAACTCTTTTTTCATACCACATAAGTTAGATGAATCATTTTTTTCCAAATAAACATAACTTATTTTAAATAAGCAATCCCAAAACATCCCTTTAATGGGAAAACAAGAGAATCTGTGAAAACATTAAAAATTTGCACGAATTGCAGAAATGTTGCAATGAGTCGAAGGAAATTCGTTCACAATCAACCCTAACCCTAACCCACAACTCCGTAATAGCTACGCTAGCAGATTGTATCTTAAATGGCACCAAATCTGATTTTGATTACGCAATTAACAGAACTTCAAATCAGTAAGATTCCCCCATACATGAAATATTTAAAATTCCTATATTTCATCACATGTCTAAAAATATATTTGAACTCACAAGTAATGTAATGTTGTAGACACCTAGAGATCGATCCCATTTGGTTTTGTATTTCATCTCCGTGTGCAATGCTGATCAGAAACGAAAGATGTCATTTTTACAAATATACCCTTTAAAAATATATCTTTTTATAGTAAAAGATTGGATAAAGTTTTGGAAGGAAACTTAGCATTATCTTCTCTCGCTTTCCTTTCCCTTCTCTCCTAAAAAAGTTTCAAGAAGACGACTAATTTTTACTTTTCTCTCTTTTCGTCGCTTTCCTTTCCTTTCCTTTCCTTCGTAAAATGAGTTTCGGAAACACAACATAAATGATATTGATAAGCACTTACTTGATAAACGTTTAATAAACAACCCCTAGTCTATTAAAAGAAAAAAACATTTTATACAACATTTACTCGACAAACATTTAGGGGTAAATGTTGTCACTTTAATTTATCGGTTAAAACTCTTTGGCCTACTGATAAATTAAAATGACTTGGTAAGGATATACACGATTAGTAAAAAGCCATTTAAATGATAAGGACCCATTTAATCGGACCGGTTATCACCAATTACAAATTAGGCCGTAAAAAAATAGTGTTTGGGTTGTCCGATTATGGGCCGTTTACGGTTAATGGTGTTTAGGATAGTAATCGGTTTATGTTATTTGTGACCAGTTAAAGAACGATTACATACTGGTTACTACTCAATTAAGGGTATTTTTAAAAAATAATAAAATTTATGATTAATTATATAAAATTAAAAAAAATGGTCGCCGAGGTATGTTTTAATAATACATTTTATTACACTTTCAAAATTAATTACAACTATATATAAAAAAACATCCTTTAAAAAATGAATACGAGCCGAAATCACAAACTATAGCTAGAATTGTTTGTATTATGTAATTTGGTATCTAACCTCGTACAGTACACAACTTATTTATAGCGTGTTTTGGGAGGATAAAATGCAAAAAGAAAAAAAAAAGGAAAAGTATGAAAGGAACAAAAAAAAGGGGGGGTCACACCTAACGACTATAAAACGGCCAACCTTTTCTGAAAAATACCGGCTACGATTATAACCGGTTATGCAAAAAACACAAAAAAAAAGTAACCGGTTAAGTAACTAGTTAAGAGAGACAAACTAATTATAACCGGTCAAAGGCCGGACCGATTACCTTAACCGGTCGGATCGGATCGGGCTGAGTCCATTTGGTCATCTCCAAGTTACAAATTAGATGGAATAAAAGCCCAACTTAGGTCTGAATGAGATCCCAAATTTTTTTATTGGGCCTGAGTTTAAGCCCAAACTTATTTATTGGGTCTGAAAGAAATCCCAAATTTTTTATTGGGCCTGAGTTTAAGCCCAACTTATTTATTGGGTCTGAATGAAATTCCAAATTCTTCAGACAGGAGCGCCTGGAGCACAATTCAAATACACACCAACGGTTACTCTCCTCCCATCCCTCTCTTAACATTCGTCTTCCACACACTTCCTTCCACCAATCTCCTCCTATAGATTTCGCAGAATTCCTTCGATACAAGCTACCTATATAGCTCTCCTGATTTCGCTTACGATCGATTTTACAGCTTTTCCGGCACCTGCAAATCATTCCGATTCCGGCGATCTATGGACTCCCGGCCATCTCACACTGGTATGTTGAATAGTTCAAGTGATTCTAGCCTTAGAACATGTTTGTTATCTGGTGACGAAAGGTCTAATTCGATTGATTAAGCACCTTAGAAGTAGTTTTAGAATTAGTGCTTAATTCAGGATTGTGTTTTCATTGTATGATTTAAGATGATTCTATGTTATAAGTTTTGCCACTAAGTATGGTTTTGAACGAAATTTTGACAAAAAGGCCAGAAATTGCAGTCTCTAGGTTTAGTTGGCTTCAACTTTGTAATCTCTAACCCTAGCACACTGCACATATTTTTTTAGATTAGATTCGATCTGCTTAGGGAGACTATCATAAATAGGGATTTAATAATCAGGATTTTTTTTTTTTTTCTCTATGTATGTTATTTATGATGATTTTTATGTTATTTTGTATAGTTTTGTGCAAAGTTTTGACAACAGAAGGAGAAATTACAATCACTAGGGTTTAGAAGTCTTCTAAAGATAGTTTTTCAATTGCGCTTGACGTTGCCATTGTTGTATGATTTACAGCTTCTGTGACTCCATCTTCGAGAAATCAAACTAAGTCGTGCTCAAAGCTTGGCGGAAAAGTTCGAATTGTTGCAAGGATTCGAGGTTTTAAGGATCAGGAATTGGCATCGGAGCCTGTGGTACACGTTTGTAAATCCGGTGACAGTGGGGCTTTGGAGAAAGTTACACTTTCTTTTGATGATCAAACGTCCAGGTATTTTTTATGTTGAAATTTTTGTGGTTATAGGTTTTAATTTATTTTTTTTTGCATTGCTTATTTAAAATTTCTTTTTTTTGTTCTTGCAGCCGTAAAAATGAGTTTGAGGTGGACTACTGCTATCAGCAAAACGAAGATACCGGTCTAATTTTCTCAAGGGAGGTAAAGCCTCACATTTCAAAGGTTTTTGATGGTGAAAGCTCAACATTTATTGCATTCGGAGCTAGAGGGAGCGGAAAGACCTACACAATTCAAGTAAATTCAGTTTTGCGTTTTTTATCGTTTTATTAGCGGGATGAGAAGTCCAAGCATACATACCTAATTGTTAATTAAAATTGTGAATTAACTTGGTTCAATGATAATGAACCTAACAATGGTTTACACAATTCTGGTCCAGTTACTATCGAATATCAATCTCTTTTTTTTTTCTTTCTGAAGGGGTCCAAAGAAGTTTCAGGTTTAGGAATGTTGGTAGTGGATGAGATTCTTAAAATGGTAGAAGGAGGAAAACATGCAGTTGCAGTATCATTCTATGAAGTTTTTCAAGATCATGTTTATGATCTATTAGATTCCAAGAATCCTGAGGTTCGAGTACTAGAAGATGCTCAAGGAAAGATAATGCTTAAAGGACTTTCCAAGGCAAGTGAAATGTTACAATGATAGATACCGTGATTGGAATTAATCTTGTGTGTATGTAGGTTTGGTGTAAAGCATCAAACGTTTATAACATCTAAAGTTTTGTGACAGGTACTTGTAAAATCGATATCAGAGTTTGAAAAACTTTATTGCATTGGGAGTAGTTTGAACAAGCCAAAACAAAAGGTAGCACTGGAATTGCCACGAAGAAGCCATAAAGCTTTGATGATACATATTTTAGCTTGTGATGAAGGACGAAATCCTAAATGTGTTGGAAAGATGAACTTCGTTGATTTAGCAGGTTTGGAACACAATCTTTTCAATAGGACATATTTGCACCTTGATGGGATTATTATTCCAATTTCATATGCCTGACAGTATAATATTTGTTAGGTTATGAAAATGCCAAGAGAAACAGCATTGATGGAGCCAACCTTGTTGAGGGTACACTGATCAACAAGTCTTTGAATGCATTGTTTAATGTTATCCATGCTGTGAGCGCCAATGAGAGTCGTGTACCTTATCGAGAAAGCAAAATCACTCGAGTGCTACAAGATTCTCTTGGTGGAAATAACCATATATCCATGCTTGTTTGCTTGGTAGGCTATCTATTATACGTTTTTTCTTAAATTTGTGATCAAATACTATTTATGTTTATATAATTTTGAGTTCACCAATTTTTCCTTGATTGCAGAACCCATTGTTTTGCCCGGACACTATTCATGCAGTAACTTTGGCTTCGAGATTGAAAAGTATAAAACCCGTGGCTGCAAAGAAACAATCCAACTCCAGTACACCTTTATCTGCAAATAAAGCAAATTCTGTCGTGGTTTCACGTTCTACAGCAAAGAAAGGACCCAACTCCCGATTGCCAATGTCCGGAAAGAAAACCAATGCAGTGCTAAAAGAAAGGTAAAATGAACTCAATTGTTTAATGTTCTTAATTTGAGATAAAAAAACTTGTTTGTGGTTTATTAAATTTTTATTGTTTGGACTAGTAGGAATAATTTTGGTGATACAGATACAAAGCATGCAAGTGGTTTTAAGAAGCAGGTATTTATGAACTTATGCTACTATTGAATTTAACATTATTTGGAACCTAAAAATTAAATATTAGTTGCAACCAATCACAATATATTCAAATTTACACAACATTAATACAGGCAAATAATCCATCAAAAGTAGTGAAGTCAGATATTCCCAATCATGATTCCACTGTTGTACCTTATGTCGAGGAGGTATAGTACTTGCTCTTATTTTACAACATCTTTTTCTGTTATATTAATAAATGACCATATAATCTAAACATTATGTCTAATGAATATAAGATGTTGAATCTTATTACAAATGGAATGCAGGAAAAGGGTTCGTCAGATGGTGCTTTATTCATCTCGGATGTTGTAGACATTGCTTCAGACGCTGTACCTTGCTCAAATGACGAGGTAGATTAATAAATAAGATTTATACCTGTTTTTAAGTACCACAAAGTTCTTTGAAGGATTACCGATCAAATGTATCACATGTGTAGATTTAGGACTAATATAGTTTTTCTTATATGTTACAATATTTAAGATAAAAGTTAACAATCCCCTCTTAATTCAGGAAATTCCAGTATCCGATGCTGCTCAAGAGAATTCACATGCTTCGAATGAAGAGGTTATTGTTTTATTCTGGTTTTGAATTACATCTTGAGTTCTAAAATCTCACAAATTTCACGACCTTTTGGATATTATTAACTGGTTTTGTGGATATTATTGTAATTGTGTTGCAGAATGCTTCGGTAAAGGCAGAAAACAATTGTAAAGAAGTCACTCCTCCAGTTGATGGTAAGTCTAACATTTAGGAGGAGTTTGGTTAGAGGTATTAACCAGTAATATATGAGAATTATAACAAAAGAAACTGTTTGGTTTTTTATAATATAATGGGCCCCATTCCTCCAGAAGCCCAAAAATTCATTCCTACTTTCATTTCTTCTTATTTTCATTTTCATTTCTTAGCCTGAACCAAACAGACCCTTGTTCTTCTGATGATGTGTATGATGATAGTAAACTTTTATTGAGATTGAAAAATGTTTGTAATAATTGATTTCCTTATCGTACAGGTGAGAACATAGTGAAGGAGGACAATACTTCGCTTGTGAATGAAAGCAAATCACCACCATTAAGTGTTAGATTAAAAGAATTGTCGATGAACCTGCAATCTTTATGTTCAACTCCTTTGCCTATAAGTATGCCTCCGGTGGCTAATACTGAAATTGGCAATACCATTGATACTATGGAACCAAAAACTCCCATAGTCACACAAAAAATGGACTTTTCTAACTGTCCATCAGGAAAGTTCAGCAAGCGTAGCTCGGGGATGAAGGTTGGTTTAACTATGCTATTTTATATCAAAATTAATTTTAACTTATATTCTAAGTTGTTAACCGTATTGTGTTTCTGTTTCTGTTTGTTTTTGCAGCAATCATTTGTTCAAGAATATCTAGAATTCTTAAATACAGCTACCAAGTTAGTATCTTTTTCTATCAAATATAATTAAATTTCTTCATGAAAACATATTACCAAGTTAGTATCTTTTTCTATCAAATACAATTATACTTCTTCATGAAAACATATTAAAATGCGTACATGTTTTCAATCCGGAAATTCATACAATAATATTAGTAGGCATGAAGGTAATTACGTGTGTAAAAAGTCGCAATTTTTTTGTAACAATATAACTAATACCATCTCATTATGTTGTTTTGATAACAGGGAGGACTTGAAAGGGATAAAGGTAACTACGTGTGTAAAAAGTCGAAATTTTTTGTATTCGGCGTTTATTCTTTTATGTCCTGAAACCTGAATTTTCTGCAGGGTATTGGAGAGAAACGAGCTTCGTACATTCTTGAACTACGTGAAGAGTCTCCCCAACCTTTTAAAAATGTACGAAACTTTAACATATTATATAAAGTATAAACGTTCCAAAAGAAAGATCCTTCAAAATTTCAATGTAATTTTCGTGTGCTTTTATTTGCTAATTGTACACTCCTGTGTTTGGTTTTGGCAGCTTGATGACCTGCAGGAAATTGGTCTTTCAGCAAAACAGGTACATTACTCTTACTAATGGGTTATAAGAGCATCTCCAACTGCTTTGCTATAATACAAAAAAATGGGTTTTTGTTTGCTAAAATGCTCCAACAGCTTTGTTATCTCATTCTCTAAAATAGAAAAATATGGACAAAACTCTAAAATATAGAAAATTCTCTAAAATCTCTAAATGAGGAGAGAGAAACATTATTTTAATATCTTCCACAAATAGCTTAATTTTATTGTTTAAGAGTTCTAATAATATAAGTAATGATTGATTATCTTAGAAAAGCTATTGGAGTTGGAAAAAAAAGGATTTAGGCCATCCGCGTCTGGCCCGGTAAGGGGGCGGTACCGGTGGCGGTACCGGCGGTAACACCGCCGCGCCTAACCGGTACCGCACCGGTAGGCAACATACCCGGTATCCCCTTGCGGCCTTGCCGGTTGCAACTTCAAACAAACCACCCCCCCCCCACCCCACCTTTCTCTCTATCTCTCTCTTCTTTCTCT
>LUCG01009698.1:0-14339 GCA_001633085.1 Carthamus tinctorius | reverse complement strand
AACCGTGGCAGGCCCCCCCATGTCGATGCCTTTTAAGGGGGGACGAAACATATTCGTGCCCCATACCACCCACCCAAGGAATGTACCGTCCCTTGGTGCAGCCGGTCCACAATGCAGCCCATTCTCATATCAAACACAGATAACGTAGGCATGCTTACAGTTATACGAATTTAACGGTTACACAGTTAAACAATCAGCTTAAAACATTTTCAGTTAAACAGTTCAGGTCCAAGTCATTTCGTAAAAAGGTTTGCGAGGGAACTCACCTGAGGTTAGCTCTGACAAACTTTACCGCACACACTGTCTACCCAAACTGCTACCGATCTAAAACATTAAAATCCTTCTTCTTAATGAACTGTCATATCAAACAATCAATGACCCCTAATGAGACTCAGCCCTGCCCCGGAATTCGATTCGGACTATACAAGAGTCCTACCCTACCAAGCCTAAAGTCGGATACCCACTGGACCAAAGTCCGATTCTCCTTTGACCAAAGTCCGATTCGGACTTTACCTATTGTCCGATTCGGACTACTCTAAGATCCGATACTAACTCCGAATACAGATAATCCGATTCGGATAAATGGCACAAAGGCTGAGTCGAGGAATAGATAAGAAGCCGATTTGGGAAATACACACGAAGTCCGATTCGGACTTTGGAAAGTCCGATACGGAGAACCACATAAAGGCTGATTCGGACTTTGGGAAAGTCCGATACGGGAAGCCACACAAATCCGATTCGGGAAACAGGTGAGAATTCGGACAACCATCAGCCCAAAGGCGGATTCGGAGAACTGACGAAAAGGTCGATTCAGACTTTCAATAGTCCGATTCGGAGAATTAAAAGTCCGATTCGGACTATTCACCCCAGGGTTTTCCAGATCAAGGAGATCAACGCTGGTAACCACAGATCTCCCAAAAACAGTTAAAAATCTTCCCAAAAAGCTTAGATTAATAATTCTAAACAACCAACAATAAATCCCAAACAATCCTACCATTACTAACTAGGAAGAATTAGCAGTTACCTTAGATTCGATGAAAATGATGATGAAATATGGATGATGCTGATGCTACCGAATGCACACACTTTCACACACCAAATTCTTTCCAGATGTGGTAAAAACCCTAGGATTTGCCCTTAAATACCCTGGGCCCTAAGGCCAAGTCCATAACCAAAAATGGGATAAGCCCATGAGATTTAAACATTTGTCAAAGTTAACATCTTTAACCCCTAACTTTTCAATTTTCACAAACTTTAATATTAAACAATAAAATTCTAAGTTACAGTTATTACAACACACCCCCTTAAAAGAATTCCGTCCCGGAATTCATTCACTAAACAGGTGGGGATATTTCGATCGCATGTCCGATTCCACCTCCCAAGTGCACTCCCGCCCCTTATGGAACTTCCATTGAATCGTCACCAAAATAATGTTCTTGTTCCTAAGCTTGCGGATTTTACGGTCGAATACTGCTATCGGTTCTTCCGCGAAGTTCAACTTTGGATCCACATCGATTTCTTGAAGCGGTATGGCCATCCCAGGTTCTGCTAAGCACTTCCTCAGATTGGACACGTGGAATGTACTGTGAATCCCCCTCAGCTCTTCCGGTAGCTCTAGTTTGTAGGCTACTGCGCCGACCCGCTCAATGATCTTGAACGACCCTATATACTGCGGGCTCAGCTTACCCTTTTTACCAAAATCGAATTACCCTTTTCCAGGGGGAGACCTTAAGCATGACTTGGTCCCCAATCTGGAACTCGATGTCCTTTGTATGCTTGTCGCCGTAGCTCTTCTGCCAGTCTCTAGCAGTTTTTAGTCGATCCCTCACCCGGTTGATCTTATCTGTCGTTGCCTGCACGATCTCTGGTCCGGCAAGCTGCCGTTCACCTACTTCGTTCCAACATAATGGTGTTCGGCACTTGCACCCGTATAGTATCTCGTATGGCGCTGCCTTGATGCTTGCGTGATAACTATTATTGTAGGCAAAGTCAATTAATGGCAAATGGTCCTCACACGACCCCCCGAAGTCTAAAACACAAGCCCTCAACATATCTTCAAGGGTTTGTATCGTTCGCTCACTTTTCCCGTCCGTTTGGGGATGGTAGGCCGTACTCAAGTTGACTCTTGTCCCAAGCTCCCGTTGGAAGCTCTGCCAAAACGTCGATGTGAACCTACTATCCCGATCGGATACGATAGACAGAGGGACGCCATGGAGGGATACCACTTCCGCTATGTATAATCTAGCCAGTTGCTCCATGGAAGAAGTCTCCTTCATGGGTAAGAAGTGAGCCGACTTGGACAACCGGTCGACCACTACCCATATAGTGTCATGTCCCTTTGGTGAGCGCAGTAGCTTAGTCACAAAATCCATGGTTACATGGTCCCAATTCCATTCTGGTATCTCTAACTGCTGTAGCTTGCCGTACGGTCGCTGATGCTCTATTTTTACCTGAAGACACGTCACATACCTTTCAACATAGTGAGCAATGTCCTTCTTCATTCCCGGCCACCAGTACATCTGCCTCAAGTCGTGGTACATCTTATTCGTCCCAGGGTGGACCGAATACTTCGACTTGTGTGCCTCTTCTAAGACTTTCGTCTGCAAATCTCCAAACTTAGGGATCCAGACACGATCCCCGATACACTTTAATCCAGACGAGTTCTCTTCCAAGGTCTCCAAAACCCCAATGATCCGTTCGCACTTCTAGTTTTCTTCTTTCATAGCCTCTGCCTGCCACCTCTGAATCTTTTCCCTGAAATCTGGGATCACACTTATCCTGTATGTGACAATACTAACTCTGTCATCTCTCCCTTTCTGACTCAGAGCGTCTGCCACTACATTGGCTTAACTGGGATGGAAAGGATTTTGCAGTCATAGTCGCTCAGTAGCTCAATCCACCACCTCTGTCGCATGTTTAACTCCTTCTGACTGAAGAGGTGCTGGAGGCTCTTGTGGTCGGTATAAATCTGACACTTGACGCCCTAGAGATAATGCCTCCAGATCTTCAGTGCAAAAACCACCGCGACTAACTCCATATCGTGCATCGGATAATTTCTCTCGTGCACCTTCAGTTGCCTTGATGCATAAGCAATCACCCTTCCGGCCTACATAAGCACACATCCCAACCCCAGTTTCGAGGTGTCGCTATATACCACGAAATTGTCCGTTTCGTTGGGTAATGTAAGAACTGGCGCTCTGGTCAACTTCTCCTTCAGGTTGTTGAAGGCGTCTTCGTGTGTCGGCGTCCACTCGAACTTTGCGCTCTTCCGGGTTAATAACGTAAGTGGAGTGGCGATTGCCAAGAAATGTTCGATGAATCTCCGGTAATATCCCGCCAAACCAAGGAAACTCCGCACTTCAGTGGGAGACTTAGGTGACTCCCAGTTTCGTATGGATTCGATCTTCACTGGATCCACCTTGATCCCTTCCTCGGATACAACGTGTCCCAAAAACTGAACCTCTCTGAGCCAAAACTCGCACTTCGAGAATTTTGTGCAAAGTTGCTTGTGCTTCAGTAACTCCAACACTCTTCTAAGGTGATCTCGATGCTCCTCCGCCGTCCTCGAATAGATCAGAATGTCATCGATGAAGACGATGACAAATTTATCCAAATACGGTTTACATACTCTATTCATCAGGTCCATGAAGGCCGCCGGCGCATTTGTAAGTCCAAACGACATTACAAGGAACTCGTAGTGTCCATACCGGGTTCGGAAGGCTGTCTTTGGTATGTCTTACTCCCTCACTTTGAGCTGATGGTATCCTGAACGTAGGACAATCTTCGAGAAGTACTTAGCGCCTTGCAACTGATCAAACAGATCATCAATTCTCGGCAGGGGATACTTGTTCTTGATTGTTACCTTGTTGAGTTCCCGATAGTCGATGCACATCCTCATGGTGCCATCTTTCTTCTTCATAAAGAGAACCAGTGCTCCCCAAGGCGAAGTACTGGGTCGGATGAACCCTTTGTCTAGCAGTTCTTGCAGTTGCGCCTTCATCTCTTTCATCTCCGATGGCGCGAGTCGGTACGGTGCTCGGGCGATAGGCGCCGCCCCAGGCACTAGGTCAATCTAAAATTCGATTTCCCGGTCTGGAGGCAAACTGTCTAAATGATCCGGAAATACTTCCGGGTAATCGCGCACCACCTCTATGTCCTTTACTCTTACCTTATCCCTCCCTGGTCTATAACGTAAGCCATGAACCACAAACACCCTTTCCTAATAGATCGATTAGCCTTAATCACCGAAATCAGACTATTCTTCCTATTACATTTCTCCCATAGATTATCGTGGTCCTTCCGTCTGGTAAACGGACCTTTACCAGCTTCTTCTCACAGTCTATCTTAGCCCCGTTTTTCATCAACCAATGCATGCCTAACACTATATCTAGACCCTCCATAGGCATGGGATGTAGTGCCAAAGGTATAAGGCACCCGTCTAATTCTAGCGTACAGTCTTTTGCTACCTCCCTAACCAATACCCGTCCCCGGTTAGCAGTATCAACTGCAAAAGGATGACTCACAAGTCTAAGTGTCACACACAAAAGTTCAATCAGCTCGGGGGTGGCATACGAGTAATCGGCCCCCATATCAAATAACACTTTGGCACGTAAGGAGTTGACTGTGAATGTACCTGTCACCACGTCAGGCGCGTTCTCCGCTTCTTCCACTGTCATCTGGAAGGCCCGTCCTTTTGCACGAGTCGGCTCTGCCTTCCTCTCCTCCTTCCCATCCGATGCTCGACCCACTCCCGTGGGGGCCTCGCCCCTCTTCAACTGAGGGCAATCGGTCCTGATGTGATCTGGCGAACCGCACTGGAAGCAAGACCTCCTACTAGGGCAATGCCTTGACATGTGCCCCGGCCGTCCACACTGAAAGCATGTCATCGGTCCCGTCTGGCAATTTCCCAGGGGCACACGGTGACACTTCACGCATGGTCTAGTTCCCAAACTCTGATCTCCGCGATGTTCAAATCTCGGAGCCTTCCCTTTCCTCGGATCAACTTGCGGTCCCTCCCACTTTCTCTTCTCACCCACCTTCTCCGTCAATTGTCGGTTCTTCTCCCTCTCTATCATCTCAGCCGCGTTGATGGCTGCCTGAAACGTAGCCGGATCCTTCCCCATCACAAACTCTCGAATACTGCCCTTAAGTCCCTAGATATACCTTTCCACCCGACGGCTCTCAGTCGGCACATAGACTTCAGCAAATCTAGCCTTCTCAATGAAGTGCATAGTGTACTCCTGAAAAGATAAACTCCCTTGCTCTAACTGGAGAAACTCCTCTTCCAACTTCTTGGTAGCAGTGAGTGGGCAGAATTGTGACTTGAGTTTAGTCACAAATCCTCCCCATGTCATAATTCTGACAGCCTCAGCCCCCTTAACCCCGGCCTCCATATTCCACCAGTGTAAGGCATCGGCCTTCAACATTGACCGAGCAAATACCACCTTGTCCTCCTAAGCACATCGACACGTCTCAAACACCATCTCAATCTCTTCGACCCACGTCATAGCAAGAATAGGGTCACGCTCCCCCTTGTAGGTTGGGGGCTTGCAAGCAGCGAATGCCTTGTAGCTACACCCCTGGGCTTTGGGCAGACTGTCCACAAGTGGTGTTTGCTGAGAGTGTCCACCAACTACAGTCGGCAGAGGACTAGTCATCCCAGAGTCCTCTCGTTCACCTCCTGATCTGGACTTCTCCTGCTGCTGTTCGAGCGAAGTCCTCAGAGCATCTTGGATCTTTCCCATTTCCGTCTGAAATGCCTCACGGGTAACAAAGGCAGACGGTTGATTGGCCGAGCTCTCCTGCTGGGAATGTTTAGGTCCGACATGAATTTCCTCACTGTGCACCTAACGGTTAACCCTCTGGCGTCGCTGAACCCCAGCAGCCCCAGTCTCCGTTCTGGCCCTTCCCCTTCCCCGACCACAGCCTCGTCGTCCAGTCCTTCCCCTTGTTTCCGCGGTTGNGTTGGTGGGGGTCGCGCGGGCTGACTCTCCGGCTCTCTATCAGTCTCTGGTATCACCCTACTCCTCAGACTTCGTCCCGCCATTTGACACTAAAAAGACAACAACGTTTAGTTTACCCTAACAAAACTGGATTTACAGGCAGAGTGAGTATTGACAGATAATCATGGATCCGTGACTACACTGGCCAGGTGTAACCACGTTCCAAGATATCCGNTCCTAATATCTCAGCTGTGTCCCAACCCTAACGTTTAAGACTAGGCCCGTCCGGTCACCAAATTCACTTAAACTAAGGCTCTGATACCAATTTGTAATGCCTCAAATTCCAACATAAAGATATACATCAATATTAATGACAATAATAAAGCCCAGTGATCTAATAGTGAAATTTAAACTTAATTAAATGAAAATGGAACACATCTTTTCATCATAAGTAATTTCCTTGAAAACAAAACTGAAGAGTTTAATGTTCCAATCCCCACAGCTGAGATATCTACGACTAGTATAGCTGTCTAATATAGGAGTCCGCTATCTAGAAGAGCATCTTATCCTTGCCTTTATCACCAACCGCTCTAGCTTTTCCTGAAAAAATATTTAAAGTTGGGAAAAACGTGGGTTAGACCATAAGGTTTAGTGAATTCCCCCAAATAAAACAGTTCATAAAATCATTCAAGGCCCACTGGCCCAAAAATCATATACTGCAGTGGTGCATTGTGGACCCAACCATACGTCACCCCGTGACAATGGATCTCCCGGACCCTATTAACCAAACCGTGGCAGGCCCCTCCATGTTGATGCCTTTTAAGGGGGGACGAAACATATTCGTGCCCCACACCACCCACCCAAAGGAATGTACCGTCCCTTGGTGCAGCCGGTCCACAATGCAGCCCACTCTCATATCAAACACAGATAACGTAGGCTTGCTTACAGTTATACGAATTTAACGGTTACACAGTTAAACAATCAGCTTAAAACTTTTTCAGTTAAACAGTTCAGGTCCAAGTCATTTCGTAAAAAGGTTTGCGAGAGAACTCACCTGAGGTTAGCTCCGACAAACTTTACGGCACACACCGTCTACCCAAACTGCTACCGATCTAAAACATTAAAATCCTTCTTCTTAATGAACTGCCATATCAAACAATCAATGACTCCTAAGATCCGATACTAACTCCGAATACAGATAATCCGATTCGGATAAATGGCACAAAGGCTGAGTCGAGGAATAGATAAGAAGCCGATTCGGGAAATACACACGAAGTCCGATTCGGACTTTGAAAAGTCCGATACGGAGAATCACATAAAGGCCGATTCGGACTTTAGGAAAGTTCGATACGGGAAGCCACACAGCCGATTCGGGAAACAGGTGAGAATTCGGACAACCATCAGCCCAAAGGCCGATTCGGAGAATTGACGAAAAGGTCGATTCGGACTTTCAATAGTCCGATTCGGAGAATTAAAAGTCTGATTCGGACTATTCACCCCAGGGTTTTCCAGATCGAGGAGATCAATGCTGGTACCCACAGATCTCCCAAAAACAGTCAAAAATCTTCCCAAAAGGCTTAGATTAATAATTCTAAACAACCAACAATAAATCCTAAACAATCCTACCATTACCAGCTAGGAAGAATTAACAATTACCTTAGATTCGATGAAGATGATGATGAAATATGGATGATGCTGATGCTACCAAATGCACACACTTTCACACACCAAATTCTTTCCAGATGTGGTAAAAACCCTATGATTTGCCCTTAAATACTCTGGGCCCTAAGGCCAAGTCCATAACCAACAATGGGATAAGCCCATGAGATTTAAACATTTGTCAAAGTTAATATCCTTAACCTTTAACTTTTCAATTTCCACAAACTTTAATATTAAACAATAAAATTTTACGTTACAGTTATTACAGGTGAACCTCAAATCTTGAAATAAGATCGGGTTTAATAATCCTACATAGATGGAAATATGTTAGTTTGGAAGAAGATGATGGGTATATTAGAGGGTGGTGGAAGGTATAAAATCTATAACCCTGGTTGGAACGGAAACCAACCAAATGGTAAAAAGTTATTCTTAAAAATGTTGAGTTTCATTGTCTCATATTGGTGGAATGATGATTGTTTGGAAAAATATGGTAAATATATAAGAGGGTAATAAAAAGTTTTTGTTAGGGCAGAAATATTGTATCTAAAATCACATATTAATGAGGTGAAAGTCAAGGAAGGAAAGCTTAAACAGTCAAAGTCAATGTGTTGTATAGTGTTAGTAGTTGTAAGGTAAAGGGTATAAATAGAGAGTTAGAAGGTTAGAGTTACGTGAGTGCTTTATTATCATATTGATATAGAGAGTTTCTAGAGAGAGAAAGTAGTGAGAGAAAGTAGATCTTGTACAATTTACATGTCGAATGAAGATATGATTGTTTGATCTATTGTTCTTGTGCAAATCTATTCCTAACAAGTGGTATCAGAGCTGGAATTAGTGAAGAATTTGGAAGAATTTTTGAAGAAATTTCGTTTTTGTGAAAAAGTTGATTTTTGGATGATTTTGGAGATTGAGTGATGATGTGGATCTGAATCTATATTCATTGTGATCGTTTTTAAATTTCGAGTTGCTCTATAGTGGATTGAAATCGAGATCTTGAGATTTGAGGAAGATCTAGATCAAAATCAAGAGTTTTGGAAAAATGTTTTCTTGAGGTTTTTGGTCTAATTCATCAAATTCTTGTTAGATTTGATGAATTTGCTTTCATTAAAGTTGTTGTTGGAGAAATTTCAAGCTGATTGATATAAGATTCATGGAGTTTTGAGCAAAAATCATGATTTGCAGGTGAAAATTTCGAGTTTAAGGATCATGGAGATATGAATTTCTCATCTCGTCTGAAGAACACATGATTTTCTCATCTCATGGATGAATTTCTCATCTCGCGAGAAATTGAGTTCATCTCATGTATTGATGACGTGTCAAAGTTAGTTAGTTTACAGGTGACAAAGTTAGTTATAACCCGTAACATGCTTCAGCTCGTAACATGTGTATGGACTTGTAACATGCTTGGGCTCGTAACATTGGATCCGTAACATTGAAGTTATGTGTTAGAAAAGTTTCTATTTTTGGATGTTACGGGTTACTGTTCATCTTGTGAACTTTCCATTTTTAGAAAGTCAACGCACGTAACATTGGTCAACCCGTAACATTGGAAGAGCACGTAACATCAACAGTGGTCATCACGTAACATGAGCCCGTAACACGCACATCCGTAACATGCATCACGTAACATGCATGGCGGGATATCATCAGTGACATCATCCGTAACACGTATGGGATCTTCCGTAACATTACTGTAGCACCCGTAACATGCATTGTTCATAGCTCGTAACATTTAGCCCGTAACATCTTCCCGCAACATCAAAAAAAAGTCTGGAAACGTTTTTCAGACACTTTTTCACATAAACTTTCTTAGATTGCTTATTTGATTTTGTGGTAAAAAATATAAGTCATTTTTAAGAAGATCATTTTTTCCCGAAATTTGACGTTTTTCTCGAGATTTTGGTGATTTCCGGGAGGTTGACTTTTTGGACTAGAATTTCAATTTTACGTTCAAAAACAACTTTTAAATTTTTGAAAAATATTTTTTCTCGAAAATTTCACTATTCATCGGTCATTTTTCGGTTGACTTTTTGACTTTAAATTTTGATTTTCTTAAATTCTTCACTAATCAAAGGTCCTTACTAGATTTGTGCAGGTAAAATGGATGTTGATTTTGATATTCTGGACTATCTTGGTTACAATGATGAAATAAAGCCTGAAACAGATCATGATAAAATAAAGAGACTTGAATGTGAGAAGGCTGATCTTACAACACAGATTGCAAGAGCAGCTATTCAAATTAAAGAGAAAGAGCTTCAAATGAAAAATCAGATTAAAGAGAAACAACTCGAGTTTGAAAAACAGCATGATGCGACAAAGCTTCAGTTTAACAAGATAATCAAAGATTTAGATGAGAAGCTTCACAAAATTGGTCAGACTGAACATACCATTTTCCTGAATAAACCAAATGAGCTCATAGATTATTATGATGTAAAATGGGGTTTAGGATATAAGAATCCTAATTTGTTGCAACATGCAAAGACTGAATGGCCTGCATTATATGACGGTGAGCTTTTGAGAATGACAGAAAGATTTCCTCAATTAAAAGGATTTTGTATGGAAGAAGAATACTCTTAAATAGAATAAATGAAGATGAATGATCCAATTTTTAATGATTCTCACTATCATAAGGTCAGGTTTGTCTACAATTTTGACAATTTAAGAATCAAGTCAAAATGATCTTCTAATTCCTTTGATTTTCTGGTTTATCCTGATATTAAATCATCTCAAGGATCAGATGTTGAACCTAAACCGTATGTTCCTACATTGGTTTTAGAAGAGAAAATATTAGAGCTTGAAAATCTTCTCAAGACTGCTCAATCTAAGTATGAATCTCTCATAATCAAAGAAAAGACAAAGAGTACTGATGAAAGAGAGAAGCTTCTTGAGCAGATTAAGTTTCTACAACAAGATGTTAATGAAAGTAGCATGTGGTTAGGGCTGTGCATAACCCGACCCAACCCGAAAAACCCGAAAACCGGAGCCGATTTTACCCGAGAAAACCCGAACCGATTTTACCCGACAAACCCGATCTGGTGGTTACTGAAAGAAACAGGTTTGCTAAGGAAAGACAAGTATATGTTAGAGAGATTTCAGCGCTTAAGAAAGCAGTGACTGATCTTCAGAAATTATTAGAAGACAAAAATGGAAAGGAGAAGTACAATGTGGAATTCGAGTTTAGGGGAGAAAGGAACATATTTCAGACAAATATTTAGAAGCTTACAAAGAATGTTTCTAATCTTCAGAATACATTGACATCAGAAAGAAAAGTGTTTGATTTGAATAATGATAAGCTTTCATAGAGGATATCTAAATTAGAAAGAAAGATTCTCATTGAAAGGAAGGAGTTTGAGAGGAAGATGAATATTATTGAAAGTAGGAAGAAATCTTTGAAGAAAACGAATCTTTGTGTTAAGAAGTACAGGAATGTGGTGAATGACTTTGAAGAAGAGATACAAGTTGTTCAATCTAAGAGAAAATTTGATGAAAGAAAAGTATTGAGCTTGAAAAGCAGATTGTAGACTTACAAAATCAGCTGTCTGATGAAAGGAGTCTGTTTAAAAGAAAAGAGAAGGTTCTTCAAAGTGAAAAGTATGTTTTGGAACACATAATTGCTGAACCTAAGAAGAAGAGTGTTGAGGAAAAGGATTTTGAGAATTAAAGGGAAGTCTTTGTGAATGAAATAAAAAAGCTTACAAGCAAGTTATCTGAATTATCAACTGATATCATGAATGAGCTACAGATGCGATCTAGAGGATGTTTGTAATAACCTTTGTTAAAAAAAAGTAAAGTGAAAGTTGACATATTTCAAGGGACCTATTATGTCAAAGTGCATAAAGATTGAGATTCATGTTGCAATTTCTTAATTATGACATGCATTTGCAAAGGCTTAATTGTATGGAAATTAAGTTCGTGAGTTTAGATATTTGTATGGCCAAAACTGATGACTTCTTCATATATATACATAGGAGGTTAAGTCTGCCATGTTATACGCAAAACAAAAACCAATCGAGATAAGAAATGATTATAAGGGAAGAGAGGGTCGTTGGTGGTTTGTTAAAACAACAAGAGTTCGTCGTGTTTCGGTAAGTTTTATTTTACTCGACTACTAAGGTTTTTACGTATATAGACGCTTATTTGTTTTCGGGAGTTTCCTCGAGGATTCGATAGGCTTGACAATCAGTCGTAGTTGGTGTTCAAACCGGTGCTCTCGATATTGTCGGGGGTATTCTCAATAACAAACTATACAAGCAATAAAGCGCTCGATGTGGCATCGCCGAGGGGGCTAGACGACTGTCGAAAACACATGAGGGCGAAACTCTCTTGACCGACCATGCATCTCGTTAAAACCTCGTTCCTTAGACGTGAATTGAGTGAAACTTTTCCTTAGAAAACGATGGTCACCGGTCACCGTTACCACCCTTACGGTTGGCACAATGATAAGTGAGACACCGGGATGTCAAACAATTCGCTCGTTTCGATTTCGAAAGTTGGAACTTATGCTTTGTATGGGTATCGTTAATACATCTTTATAATGGATGACCGATATCTTCCTGTTGTAACAACCCAAACCAAACTTACCGATATCAACATAATAACCCATACATATAATTAGCGGAATTCAAAAATAATTAGCTACAGTGCAACCGATGAATCATAACATCATTTGTTCAAAACATTTAAAGACAACTATTGCCACTATACCTAACACAGCTGAGATATCACTAGAAGCTGGGAGTCCGCTATGACTAAACATGCATCTTGCCCTTGCCTTTACCTCCGTCCAGTCTACCCTTTCCAGAAAATGTTTAAGAGTTGAAAACGGTTAGACCATAAGGTCTAGTGAATTCCCCAAAGATAAAAGATGAATACCGGCCCGCTGGCCCAAAACCAAGATATTAAAATAACTGTAGCGCACTGTGGACTTAGAACTTAGAGACGGGTCATACGAAATACATTCATGCCCCAGTTGCCCTTTAGGGTCACCCAAAACAGATTTGGGCCCCAGGCTATCGCCCTTCAGGGTCACACGTCCGAGACGTGCCCTAGGCTAAAATTTTATTCCCAAGGATGTGCACCGAACCTTGGTAGTCTAAGTCCGCCTTGCGACTACTCAACCATAACAATAACAGATAAGCATGCTTAACGTATAATCACATAAGAATTTCAATAATAAAACAGGTTATAACAGTTCATAAACATTTACCAAAAACATTTTCAGTTAATAAAACTGGTTTAGTGAGGGGAACTCACCTGAGCCTAGCAATGATTCCACCACTGATTCCACCTAACGTATTTGTAATAAGTCTTAAAGTATTAATGTTCTTATTTAAACTCTTTTCCCAGTAAGTATCTTAATAACTGAAACCCCTAAAGAAAATAGTCCTAGACTCGAAAACACTCGAGACTAACTAAACACGACCGAAGGCTGAACTGGGATAAAGGTGCTAAAAACCGAATGGGAGAACAACCCATACTTGACCAGAGTTCACCAAACATGCACTACAGGGACCAAAACTGTCCAAACTTGAAACTATTAACTTCAGGGACTGAAACTGCCGAATGGGCAAACCTACACCAAAAGCCGATTCGGACAACGGGTAGTCCGATTTGGACAACTCACACAAAATCCGATTCGGAGAATGACAAAGTCCGATTCGGACAATCGGACCAAAGTCCGATTCGGATTATCGGACCATAGTCCGATTCGGAAAACAGGTCACAAGTGCATAAGCCGATACGGGAAACCACAAAGGCCGATTCGGAGAAATCACAGCCCAAAGGCCGATTCAGGATTTTGACAAATAGGCCGATTCTTAATAGTCCGAATCGGACAATTAGAAATCCGATTCGGGAAAATCGAACATCTGATTCGGATTACCAGAAAACTCGAGGAGATCGAGATCTGAGACTCAAAATCAATCCCAATCACCCAAACGAATTTATATTAAGATCAACAGACCCCAAGAATGAAATCTAAATTCAATTTAGGACAAGATTAAAAAGATTAAATGATGGGAAGCTTACCAAGGTGATGCTGATGATGATGAAGATGGTGATGACAGCCTTTTCAGAGAAACACGCACTCACACACAGGATAAAGATGTCTCTGCCAGGAACAATTTACCCTAAAAGGGTATATATCTATTGGGCTATGGGCCTCAGATCTTGGCCTTTTTGTTCCAAAAAGGGAAAAGGTCAAGACATCACTATTATAAAGTTAATCCAATTAACACAATTAGTCCCTACATTCTAACAGACTCTAATTAATGGACCCTCCTAGCCAAAAATATATACAATCCTTAAACTTGGTTATTACACCTGTTGTGTTGAATCCAATGGTTTAGAAGTCGTTAATAATAGACTTAGTAGGCGATATATATATATATATATATATATAAGTCTCATCTATTCTATTTATATAAAAAAAGAGAAACAACAAGTATGAGCAAAGTTTCATGTATCTAGACATATTCATGGATGAATTTCTTTGGGTGTGTGTGTGTATATATATATATATATATAGGGGTGGGTTCAAATGTGAACCACTTTTTGGTTGTGAACCTGAGGACCACCAAAATTGCGCCACGTGGCAATATTCAGTTTGAATATTCATGTATTATTCAGAGTGCATAAAGCTTTATTCAGCCTGAATGAAGCTTAGGCGCGCGATGTATGATGTTCATACTGAATAAAGCTTAGGCGCCGATTCAAATTGCCACGTGGCACGATTTTAGT
>LUCG01009573.1:0-13975 GCA_001633085.1 Carthamus tinctorius | reverse complement strand
GAATAACACCCTACGTCTCATTATGCAAGTAATTAGGCTATGTTTGGCAAACTAGCTGATAAGCTGGCTGGTACGTAAACTAGCTTATAAACAAATTATGTTTGGCAAAAACTAGTTTATGGGTATGTAAAATGACCAAAAAGGGTATATTGAGATATAATAATTAATATTAATAGGGGTATAATTGGAAAAAGCTATAAGAAAGCTCCAAAAAGCTACCTCCAAACTTATAAGCTACTTTTTGTCTATTCAGAAATGTACATAAAAAATAAAATAGCTTATAAGCTAGTTTATGTTTACTAAACAATAACTTAAGGGTGCGTTTGGTACGCGAGACAAGATGGGACAGGACATGACAGAACAGGCTTGTCCCATGTTTGGCAGACATCTACGTGGGACACACCAGAACTAAGTAGAACAAGAGTGGGACAAGTCTGTCTCATCCTACCCTCTGGAACTAAGTAGAATAGAGTCAGATTTAACATTATACCCCTCAAAATACATATTGATTTTCTCTTTCTTTATAATTGCCTCATACTTAGGGTGAACAAAACTCGACCAAATCCGAAAACTGAAAATCCGATTCAAAAAATCTGGAATCTACCAGACCCACATAACTCGAACTAACTCGATTTTCGAAATCCGACATTATGACGAGTTACTCGGCTCGGGTAGGGTCTCCATACCCATTACCCGAACTCACTCAAAACCCGAATAAAACCTTTTATTAATATTTTTTGTAACTTTTTTATATAGATCTATGAGATTTGAACTTATTTTTATTAGTTTAAGTGCNTTAATTTAATTTTTAAAGTTTGAAATTTGGATTTTGGAGTTTTAATTAATTTTAATCTTTAATGTTTAAACATGTAAAACGAAAGGTTAAGATTAAAGTTATAGTCATTATACCTAATATAGGAGTAAATTTTTCATTAGATGTTTTTTTATTCAAAATTTCTTATTTTATGTATATATATATATTCATCTTTAAATTTTCGTTGCACTCTATTTCTATTTTCTACTAATTTGGTGGAAAAGAAAAGAAAAACATATATTGTTAAAATCCGAACTTGAACCCGATTAAANCAACTAATAATGTATATTGCTACTATTTATCTTGCAAGTTATTATTTTTGATTATATACTTGATTATAGTTTTGTTGATACATAGATTTGAGTTTTTTGTTAATTTTCATTTAGATCGACTATTAGGTAAAAAAACGCTAAAAATTTTACCAGGGTAAAATGATCATTTAATCAGTCCTGTTCTGTCCAGTCCTGCCCTGTCTTGTTTTACCAAACGCTGAACAACTGTTCTGTCTTGTCCTGTTCTACCTTATTTTGTCCTGTCCTGTCTTGATCTGTTTTAAGACATTTTGCCATTATTTCAGCAAAAATGTAAAAACAATGCATCCTTTTTATAAAACGAGTGACTTGCACGTGACCTGTATGAATCTCTTTTCTATACTGAAAGAAAAGCCTTCCCTCCTCCTCCCTCGCCACTCTCGAATTCTCCGACGCCACCGCCACCCTATCGCCGCCGTGCTTCAAATCTACTCTTCTCTTCCGCAGCCAACTCTCTCAAACTTCCTAGCCGTGAAAACTGCAATCGCATTCCATCTCCATTATCCTTCGCCAAAGGTATCTTTAAAACCTAGGTCCACTTCTTTTCTCTCTATGTTTACACAATCATATGTTATCCTTCTTTTCAACTTTGTTAGCTTTTAATTCGAATGCGCAATTTGCTGTGATTTTCTTCAAATTTATGCTGTTTATATGGTTTATTGCAGTACTTTCTTCTAAGACTTATGATATAGAATAGGAAAATGGGTTCTTTTTTGCTAGAGATTTTTCCAGTTAGGGTTTATATAACAGAACACTTGTTAAATAATTACCTTGAAGCATTAGGTAATTAATCGGGTGTTTCCAAGCTAACACATTGTAAGAGAAACCGAACATGTGTAATTTTCATTGAACACGGATTGTAATTTACTGCTATTTAGGTCTAGTGAATTATGAATCTTACTTGATTATAATCAGCATAAGCTACATACGTCATGTGTTAGTGGATTTATATAACAGCTATTAAACAGCATCAATAAGCATAAATCTCCTACTCTACAATAAAACCTTTTTCTTGAAGGAAAGAAACCAATAGGTCAGGCAACATTCTATTAGTATTCGAAGTAAAAGCCACAACTATACCATCTTCTCGACTGATGTTTTGATTTGTACTTGATCTGCTTTGTTATTGATAAGGCCGAGATAATTTAACTGTCACTGTGAATTATGACTATTATTATGTCTTTTAAGCAGGGATACATTTTCACCCTGAATATATGAAGTGTGTCACTGTCTTCGTAAATTCGGTTTTTCTGTAACTATAAGTGTCATTTCATTTTAAGATTTTTTAAAGTGTAGACTGTAGAGAAAGAATGAAAGATAGATAGATAGTCAGTTTCTTTCCATGACCAAAAAACCTTGTATAAAAATTGTGTTGAGTAATTGGTCCAACATGGCCCTTTTTATATTTTTACGGTTCTCTTAGGAGCTGAGGGTTTATTGTGGATCTACGCTTTGCTATTATGAACAGTCATTTTGAATTATCTCTTTTTACAGTTGGATTTGATAGTTTTCTGGATATGTCATCTCCATTAACGCCGTCCAAGAGGCCACATGAGCAGAGTGATTCAGAGCCCAATGGGAAAGGGAAGTTGCAGAAGCCAGCTTATTTTACTTCCCAAAATACATCATTTAAAATTACTCCAGGAAGCATTGTTTTTCGAGTGCTTTGTGCTGCTTCTAAAACTGGAAGTGTTATTGGAAAAGGGGGTAACAAGATATCACAGATACGCCAGGATACTGGTGCAAAGGTCAGGGTTGAGGAAACTGTCCCTGGTTGCAATGAGAGAGTAGTTGTCATTGCAGGCTCTGGGATTGAGAATGGAACTTCTACTGATCAAAGCAAGGATGCAGATGAAGAAACTAAAGAAACTCAAGCAACTGAAGAGACCAATGATGCAGAAAAACCTGATGACGATAGTACCCAAAAGCAGTCTGTTGCAGGGGAAGATTTGCAATCCGAAAAGGTTGCCTCTTCTGTTCAAAAGGCACTGTTGCTTGTGTTTGAAAAAATGGTTGAAGGAGAACAAGGAGAACCAGAGACGGATGGAGGGGATGATGATCATAACAAAGAGACCACAACAATTGTTGTGAGGCTACTTGTACTTTCTACTCAAGTTGGCTGCCTTTTGGGAAAATCTGGTGGTGTAATCAAACAGATGGCTTCTGAAAGCGGGGCACAAATTCGGATTCTTCCCAGGGATAAACTTCCCGTATGTGCGTCTTCTTCCGATGAATTGGTTCAGGTAATTTTTACTTTTTGGTGTATTTGTCTTTAGACATGTGAAAGCTGGTGGAACTTATCGTCGACCAAGTTTTATTTATATTATTAATCTTTTAGTTTTTTAGTACTTCAAACATGCCAATCTATGGCAACTACCAAAGCTATTATGTGATAGTAACTTCCTTCTTTTCTGGGTGGCCGTGATTTATATTGCAAGGTTTAGTACTATAATTGCCTCTCTGACTCAGACATCCTGACATATTAGGAAATCAAATGTACAGTAAATGCTGGCTTGGTGACTTTGATAATCGAACATTGTTTTTATACATCCCTCTCTTCACTATTTTTATCCCTACCCTTTTTTAGTGCATGTATATGTCTATATATTGATTGAAATTATTTGCTTTCTGGTACATTTAATTTCCAAATCAGCAATACGTGTTGCTTTGCTGTAGATATCTGGAGAAGTAAACGCAGTTAGGAAAGCACTTCAATCTGTTTCACAACAACTTCTAGATCATCCACCTCGAGAGAATGATCCTTTAACTGCCAACAATAGCGGCTCATCTCATTCCTTTGGTGGCTCTCTTTCAAGGCAAGACTCACATTCTTCTTTTCCTTCTCATGGAGGACCATTGCCTGCAGGGCCTCGTGATGGTGGAAGTGGTACTTTTGGGCGTTTCAGTTCTTTCCAAGACATGCTAACCTACCGTTTGATATGCCCTGATGAGAAGGTGGGAGGTGTAATTGGAAAAGGGGGAGCTATTGTGAAGGCACTTAAGCACGAGACTGGATGTGACATTAAAGTCCTTGAGAGAAGTGCAGAAACAGATGACCGTGTTATCGTCATATCTGGACCAGCGGTAACAACTGAGACTTTTGCATATGCTATATCTATATTCTGTCTCCTTGGTTTACACTTTATCATCTAATTTAACAAAAAGAGGCAGTGCTTAACAATCAATTAAATGATGCAGCACCCAGATGAGAGGATATGTGCTCCCCAGGATGCAGTTCTTCGTGTACAAACAAGGATATTTAGGGCTGCACCAGAGAACAAGGCAGTGACAGCAAAAATCATAGTGTCTGCACATCAAATTGGATGTATCCTTGGCAAGGGTGGTGCTGTTATATCTGAAATGAGAAAGACAACCGGGGCTTATATTCGTATATTGGGAAAGGATCAAACTCCACAGTATGCTGCTGAAAATGAAGAAGTAGTTCAGGTATGGTTTATACTTTTGACTTAAGTTAGTTCATGCTTTCTAAATGTACAATGAAGGTCTTGGGAAATTTTCAATTTCCGTCTTCCAATCAAGTAAATAGAAGAAATACTTCCAAGTTCCATTAACATTATCACAGACGACGTGACGTACAAATGGTTCACATTTTTGGATGTTCAGCTACTGCAATATCTTCCATCTCTCTCTGATTGGCTAACTTCTATTGAACAGGTAAATGGTGACTTTGATGCAGTGCATGAGGCTCTTTTGCAAATAACTACAAGACTGCGGAATCATTTTTTCCGAGATGCATTTCCTTCTATGAATCATCCTTCAAATTCTGGTTTCCCAGATCATGGTCCACCATTTCCATCATACATGGGAAGGAGGGAGCTTTCACCACCAGGAAGGTATTCCTCTTTTAACCGGTTTGATGCTGGTCCTCCTCCACATGGTGCGTTTCATCCGCATGATGATCGTGCTCCATATATGAATGATCGACCAGGCTTCCCCCACCCTATGTCTGAAAGATTGCCATCTTCAGCACCATGGGGTCCTCAGGTATCACTCTGTCTGGAAGATCGTCTTGATTTGCTTTGTGTGGTAGCTGAGGAAACTATGGATGATACATGTGATAAAGCACATGTTGTAGTATAAGTGTGGATCATTATATATAGTGGCAGGCCTATGAATTTTTTTGAGTGGTTGCACCTTTAAGGTTGATGTGAGGGAAGTCAACGTGATTTGACTTGGTAAAAAGTTAATTGTGTCAATTTGAGGATGAAGTACATTTATCCAAATGAAATTGACCTCCACATTTTTCCGAATTTCGTTATCTTTTTGGTTGATTTCATATAACCTTATAGTTTTTAGGATTTGATTTTGATTGTTCTTTCCCTTGCGATAATTGAGTGGGTGCACAAGACCTCACTTAACCCTTGATACGCTTGATTATTCAACTTATTAGAAAAGATATGAAACTGCTCTCGAACATTTTATATGATGTATTTAAATATTATTTCATGCAATTTTATGCAGGTTATTGAAGGTGGTGGTGGATTTGGAGGACCTCTAGGCTTTCCTGACTTTGGAGGAGTTCCCCAAAGGAGAATGAGTGGATATGGAGGGTGTGTATCTCTTCTATACACACACGTCCATTTCAATTATAGTCTTTCAAATCAAATATTGCTTGCTAAATAATACTACCTGTGCCAATGTAGAGGAAGCCACCAAGCTATAATCACAAATACCACTGTGGAAGTGGTTGTTCCTCGTACTGTTGTGCCTTCTATATACGGAGAGGATGGTGGATGTCTTAGACAAATCCGTGAGGTATGTATCCTGACCTTGATATTATTGGCACATCTGCAATTATTGATCATTTGATTTTAATTTCTAGCCAGGGAGCTGAAATTATCTTGTCCATATATTGCACATTGAGGAAGGATTTTTATATTTTTATATTTATGTATTTATATTAATAATAGTTGTTAAACTCGTACGAGTCACGAGTCGAGTCGAGTCAAATTACACTAGAAACGAGCTGACTCGTAAGATGACTCGTTACGCACCCTGACTCGGTTCATGACTTGCTTTTTTTACGAGTCGAGCTACGAGTCGAGCCACGAGTCGAGTCACGAGTCGAGTCGGCCGAGTCGAAGAGAAAGACAAATGTCCACTGGTTTTTGATTCATAGTGACTGGTCTTTCTACCCCACCCAAATCATACCTGATTTTAAGCATAGATGGATAAAGAAACTAAAAAAAAGTACAAAGTTAGAAGCTTTTTTTGATATAAACCTAAGATTGACTTGCAGATTTGTCACTTCTTTTCTGTTTTTGATTATTAACGTATATTATATTGTTATATGATGTTTATATTTTGACACATATACAACAATGAGTTGCGAGTCTATGACTTACAACTAGCAAATTTGTAACATTTTAGTAAGTAGACAACTTATATTTTGTTAATATATGATGATATATATATATTTTGTATATAATTTTTGTGTCATGACTCTTACGAGTCGAGTCACGAGTCGAGTCACGAGTTAAAATTTAGGATTTCGAGTCACGAGTCGAATCACGAGTTGACAACACTACCTCCTGCATCCAGGTTTTTGGTCTCTTATATGTCTAATGAAAGTAATCAAGTAAATACTTGGGTTTATTCTAGAATTGTTGTTGTTGTTTAGCTTATAACCCTATTTCGTAGTACCATATATTATTGTTATTTATAGGAACAAGCTTCAAAACATCTTCATGTGTCCTAAAAGGGAATCAGGACTTAGGAGGGTGCAAACCGGTCAGATTTGAGAATAACATTACTTACCTGTTAGTCGGTGCTAATCAAATGGAAGGATCGTTCGATGGACGAAGCAACATGGGAAGATGCTTTGGTAATTAAAAGCCAATTTCCAGATGCAAGTCTAGAGGACAAGACTTTAGTTGAAGAGCGGAGTAATGATACCGATCCTCTTGTTATGGACCAAGGCCCACAGAAACCAAGTGTTTTTAAAGTCTATTCTAGAAGGTCTAAAAGGGTAGAAAAGGAAAGTGGCTAAAGGAGTTAGTTAGAGGAGAAATGCTTAAATAAGAGTAGGATGGAAAGTAGAGGTCATTCTGTTATTTTTCCTAATTTGTCATTGGCTCTTAGCTTCGTGCTTTGAGAGAGGGAAGTTCTCCCTGGATTCCCTATTCTGTTTCGTTTTTCAATCAATCTAAACCAGCTGATTTACCCTCTTCTCTTTCTTTCTTCTTAATAATTTCAACAATCTGTGGTTTGTTCTTCATCATTCTAGCACAATACAGTGGTTGATAAAAAAAGCAGTGGAATATGAGAAAGAAAGCTTATAGTTGCATAATTTGTATCAGTTTCTTAATGATGGTTTTCATCCATGTTCTCAAGGTGTTCAAGCAATTTGAGAAAGTGCTCACCTAGGTCTTTGTCATCATGGTGCTTATTTGTAGAATTCTTTTTATATAAAATTTAGTATTTGGACTTTATATTCCTTAACAATTATCAAGTTTACTACGACTGCCTATTTGTAGATTTAGAAGCCAGAACTGAAAATAATTTACTGGGGTCTGTTTAGGCATTATATGTTGAAACAGTTAAGCTTCAGTTATATCGTTAGGCTGACAAACGGGATTAATTAGTCAAGGAAACTGATAGACCCAAACGATTTTAATCGTATTAATTTGTAATTTTGGAACGGATTACAAGAAAAAAAAGGATAGAAAAGCTATATGGGAATTCGAGAGCCCATTCTCTCCCATCGATCAGAAGATCACTCAATTTTCTCCATATCCCCACTCTGCAGTCTATGCACATGCAATATACCACTCTAACTGCCTTCTTTATTGTATTTCCAAAACTACCCCTTGACTTTACTCTTTATTTATCTTTGGACCCCTTCTTGCATACACTTTAGTAATTGGAGGCTTATCAGAAACACCGATTTATATCCAAGTTATAATGATATATACTGACAAAAGTATGGCGACAAAGTAAACATTGAATTATATTTTTCGATCCATTGAACTCGCATCCTCAAAGTACTCAAGATTCTAGTCATGTGTAGCATGGCATGTTATTTGAGTGTGAAATCGTGATTTTGTCTATGTCAAACTTATGTACAAAATCAGGCATAGACTAATTTAGATATGGACTAAAAAGGATGAAACATAGTATTAGACCACTGGCAAAGCATGTGTTTAAAGATACAATCAATCATCCTTCTCCACGTGACATCATATTCATCATGGCTAACTGTTAAACATATAGACAGCAGGGGCAATTGTACGCGGCTGATCAATTAGGCAATACGTGAGATACGTGTTGTGAGGTGTAGTATAAATAGAATAATCAAGGAGGAGATTGGTCCTCTGATTTTTATCTTGTAATTGATAAGAGCCTCTGTGGAAAGTATTAGCCTCTCGAATGGCAGAATTGAACCTTCCCATTTCTAATACAATTTTACTTCCAATAATCTGGTGTGTACCAAATGGTATTAGAGCAGTCGAGCTTGCGGATAACCAAGAGTATGCTCTCGAATTTCAACAAGACTGTCAGAGATCTAGGATCAGAACCAGAGTAGAGCTCCATTAAAGAAAAAATTCAGATTGTGAAGCAAATGCTCAAAGAACAGGAAGTGCGAGAAGATACATTCACAAAGTCACAAATTCTGGTAAGATCAATGAACTCCTCAAGATTTGAAAATCCTAATCCTATCTCCGTGCGACATGTTCAAAATTCCAAGATTCTATTACAAAAAACAAAGAGAAGGTAGAGGTAAAATCAATAGTGAGGAATAAATCGACAATGAAGAAGGTTCCGATAGAGAAGAACGAAGAATGGGCAAGAGTTATCCTAAGTTGCATTGATGGTTGACAAAGAAAAGTAGCGGAACAAGAACTTGTAGGAGAGTAATAGTAGTTATAACATGGAAGACCTTAACCATCACTAACCATGCTTACTTTCGTCGTCATTACTCATTACTATCGTTAGCATTGTCACGTTGCCACCACTGCTGTTGCTGTTACCACCGTTGCCTCCGCTGCCACCACCACTTTTGTCGCTAGTCTTCCATGGTTCATCATCAATGCTGTCTATTTTTAAGAATGATTGTAAGTATGTTCAAAGAGAAATCAAGGGTTTATTTATTTTATTGCACTTCAAGTCCTCTGGTGAGGTCATTTTAAGCCCAAAAACAAACTTTAACCATCTCTCAAGCCCTAAAAGTATTAACAATTCTCCACTCGCCTTGAGCTTCTTCACAATTGGATTTCTCAATACCTAGGGCAAGTATTGTGCATTATCGAACAAAATCAAATGAAAATCCCAAATCGAGTATAAGATTGGAAGAGAGTTATTATTTCTGTAGAGATTTATATTATTTATTTTATTATACCAAGATAATTGGTACATCGTACAGAGGTAATTAGTACATCATACCAGAGCAATCCGAAATGAACCTACCCCCTTCGTACCAAATTTTAGGGACCTAGCGTACTGCGTTGCCGTTCCTTGTTCCTGTACCGAAGCTTTCCACGATCTATGTGACTATGAGCAAAGGGTTTCTAGATTCACTTTTTTCAAGTTTTGTCTCAAGCTTATGGATTTATAGGGACAGAACATGTTTAATTTAATCAAGGACATATCCCAAATTCAGTTTTTGGATGCTTTATTTTTCTTCAACTTGAGGACAAGGGTGGAGGTTCATCCTATGGGTATTAGTGTATTACACATAAATAGTAGGGATAATTGTGAGCAACTAAGAACCCAATCTCGGAGCAATTTCATCCTACTTCTGTTAGCCTGCCTATTCAAAGGTTTCTTCCATTACGCCAGATTCTCGCTAGACTTGGCTGTTGTACTTGTACCCACCACAACAGCGAATCGTAAGAGTTAGCGCTATGGAACTTCAACAAACACAGGAGCGATGATTGTGTTTGAAGTGGAACGTCGCTCATCATTGTTGATGACGAGAGCTTGGTGTATTACTCGTGCAATAAGAGGAAGAGGCGAATGAGGGCGTGAAAGTTGGAACTACCTGAAGATGATCCAACAGGAAGCAGAGCATCGGATATTTGGGTGTCAACCCGAAAACCTGTGGGTGTCAACCCGAAAACCTTGGAGATGCAGGGGAGAACAAGACGTGATGTTGGGGTGGTAGTCATGATTGACCCCGATGTCACTCAACTCTACATCCTTCACATTGTTAAAAAAAATGAGAATTTCAATGACCAACACCAGTAGGTTTGGGGTTACCTTGGGAACGAGAGAATCTATGCAAGGAAGTGGCATATGTCACTCGTGTCTTCCAACTTCAAGGAGTCGATATATTTGAAGGCTTTTCTCCTTTTACCTTGGGAAATGGCGGCGTTATATTGCGCATCCAGTGGTTGGAGAAGTTAGGAGTGGTATCGACAAATTGAAAAAATGGTAATAATGAAGTTTCTCGCTGGTGAAAAGTCCATCATCCATCAAGGAGATTTCATTGGATCATACCTAGGTGACTTTGGAAAACATGAGAACATTAGCCAAAGAAGGAACGGGTTATCTACTATAGTTGAACCAGGTGGAACAACACCGGCTTTCCAGAGTTCTTACAAGGCGTACCGCGTGCCTACCTGGGAGCTCGAATGGCTCAATAGGATATCCCCAACAAGGAAAAGAAGCACACCATAAATTTGATCGGCCGAACCGACTTGGTTAGTGTAGGATTAGTTAGTGTACAATTCTACTAATATCCTAAACATTCTCAGAAAAACATAAATTGAAAGGCTCATAAGGAGGCATTATTAGCACTTAAATAGTCCTTTCTCTAGCCCTGGTATACTAGTAAGGAGAAAGACAGGTTGTGGAGATTGTGTGTAGAGCCCTTAACAAGATCACCATCCCAGATACGTTTTTGATCCCAGTTATTGACGAACTGTTGAGCGAGCTTTGTGGATCCACTATAGTCTCTTAAAGTGACCTCATGTCCAATTACGACCGCATTGAGGTTAGGGAGGAAGAGGTGTGTCCAAGACAGCTTTTCAGACTCATGAGGACCATTACAAGTTCCTTGTGATGCTTTTCGGCCTCACCAATGCTCCAACCAAATTTCAATTACTAATCAATGAGGTATTTCGACCCTTTTTGTGCAAATTTGTCTTAATTTCTTCGACGACATATTGGTGTACAATGGCAGTGAACAACATCACATTGAGGCGAGCACCTGACGTTAGTATTGAAACAATTAGCTCAACACCAATTATTAGCAAATCCTAACAAGTATGAGGGGATTACCAACAAATGTTATAACTCTCACTTACCTTATGGGGAGACATCCCTTGCCATAAAAACGGATTGATGGTAAGCATTTATTCTGGTAAGTGATTACCGGGTAAGAGTTTTGACCCTCGCCGTGTAAAACTCTAGATCCTTGCCTTCCCTCTTACCGGGTAAGATTCTTGGTCTTTGTTATTGTTCATTCGATCAGGTAATTGAACAGGTAAGCGCTTACCAAGGTAAGGTAAACGGCCCCTGAATGTGGTTGGACCCAAGTGGCTCATCTCGGCCATGTAACATCTGCTACTGGGGTGGCGGTTGACACCGAGAAAATTAAGTCTAATGACAGATTGGCCTACTCCCATTGGATTCGAGGGATCTTCGGGTATTCCTTGGGTTACCTGGTACTATTGGAAGTTTATTGCCGGTTATGCTCGCTTAGCTGCACCTATTCTTCACAAATGAAGCCTTTTGTTATTGAATTGGATGCGCCTGGGATCGCAGCTGTTCTGCTACAAAATTCCCATTTCGTTGCATTTACAGTCAAGTTATAGGGTCTAGAAGCCGCTTGTAGCCCATTTATGATAAAGAATTGATGGTCAGTAACTTTGAGGTCCAAAATGGCGGCATTATTTTTTTGGATGCCATCATGAAGCTTGTAGCCCATTTGGATCGATCAATGTAGCCTAAAGCACCTAATGGAGCAACAAGAAGTGGGATCTGATCATCAACAGCAGATGTGTATGTGTCCACTTTGGAAGAACAATTACTGGAATGGGATGTGATTTTGGATGAAGTTAGAGCTCAATTGTTGCTTGGGCGGCAGCGGATGAAGAACGAATCCCGTAGGGTCGTCAACTTTGAAGGCATATACATTCTTGATGGAATGCGCTTTGGGTTACACAATGTAAAATTAAAAAAGAAATTAAAATGGAGTCAATCAGCAGATTGAAGAATTCAAGCTCGAATCCAGAGAGATGCGTGCGTTTCTACGGGGCGAATAGCAGAGGATTAAAACGGCCAGTTGAGGACGGGGTATACCTTAAGCTTCACCATGTCGACAAAGGTGATTCATAACAATTATCCACTTACATATTTTTTGACAATTTATTTAATAATGTTTCTTGAAGAAACACATATATCGGTGTTACAATACGGGTCGATCTAAAATTTGCATCCGGTTGCTCGCTTGTAGTTTCGTTGACATCTGAAAGCGATAGTTTTAGAACTGGTGATACTAGAATGTATACGGATGCTGCTGAGCTTTTGAAGCAACTTACTTATAAGCATTATTCACTTGTTATAAAGTTTCGAATTTGAAATATATATGATAAGTGAGTTAGTAGTTCAACCTTTGCTGTTAGGCTTTGCATATTAGAGCATCATCCTCTTTACCATATTTGATTTTTATCTTGAATATTTTGGATTCTTTCTAATTGAGTGCTTGAAAAGGAAACATCATGTTATGGTATGTGTGATATTTCAGATTTCTGATGCTAAAATCACGATAACGGAGCCGAAACCTGGAGCGAAAGAAACTTTGATCATAATATCCGGCACACCCGAGCAGGCCCATGCTGCACAGTCTCTTATTCAAGCTTTTGTGATTAGCGAAAGTGAAGACTGAATAGTTAAATGGTACATGTTAGATTCAAGAGTTTTTGTTGCTTTTCTTCTGATACTATACATATTTAGCGGCTTCTTAAGTTTTTCAGCTTTATAATATATATCTTTTTATTGATTATTAACGTTTTTAGTATTTATGCCGCTTTTCGAGCATCCGATATATGTGATAATACAAGCGACCTTTTTCTCCGCCGTGCTTTACCCATGTAGTTGTATTGTTCAATAGTGGGCTGGACCGGTCCTAGAAAAAGATGGCTGGCCTGGTCTAGCGTTTTTGTAACCAGTCACAGAAACTGGTCTCGGTTTTAAAAAAAATTATTTTTTTTTTGAATTTTTTAACAATACTTGAATGTTATTATATTGTACTTTAAAATATAGGGTTTAGTTCACCAGAGTGTATCCAACTTGTCACCAAAAGTTATTGCATGTATTGGACTTGAAAAATTATCTTTTGGCGTATCAAACTTTTAAAAAATTTGCATTGTATGTATCCAACCTGTTATAATAGGTTACCGCTGATGTGGCATCTATTTTAATGATGTGGATGCTGACAGGAAGATGACTGGACGCTGGCTTGTATTTTTGTTATTTAAAAGTAATTACAAATAAAATAAAAAACAAAACAAAACATAAAAAAAGAAAAACCCAATTTAGGGTTCTTGGTGGAGAATGTTCGTCGACCAAAACCAAACCAGAAGAAAGGCTGATCTCCACTGGCGGTTGTCGTAACCGGACCACCTTACCACCGTCTCCCCGCCACCACCGTCACGCCGCCACCACCGTCTCACCACCGTCGGAACATCATCTCAACCATCACCATCATTGCCACTGTCGCCACCATCATCAGCATCACCATCGATCTGGGTTTTCACCGTCGCCATCATCCCCACCGTCACCACCATCGATCTGGTATGTTTTGATTTTAGGGTTCTTGATTTAGGGTCCAGATCTGTTAGGGCTCGATTGTTTGTTAGGGTTTGGTTCTTAGGGTTCGATTTAG